>VNJY01006934.1:0-140992 GCA_008042715.1 Drosophila bocki | reverse complement strand
CCCCCCCCCCCCCCCCCCCCACATGGAGAATAAAGAAACAAGCCGGGCCAATTTGCAACCGCAACAGAAGAAACACTATTGGGAGGGAGCGAAATAGAAAGATAGAGAAAGAGAGGGAGAGGAAGAGGGAGAAAGGGCGGCCTATTGATGGTGGGCTTTTCCGAATTGGGACACGTGCGTTTCTCCAAAATTCACCACAAAAACAGAGAGGCAGCCGAAAAAGCTTCTGAAAATTGCGCGCGCTGGCTTTCTCTCTCTCGCTCTCTCTTAATGTGTCTCTCTCTCTCTCTCTCTATCTCTTTAATGCCCTCTCTCTCTCTCTGTGTGAATGTTTAAAAATTTAAATAGAACCTGAATCGGAAACTAAGTCGTCCTAAAATTAATAGAAAAATTGCTATCAATAAAAGTCACCAAAAATAGAAAATAAGGATCTTAAAGGATCAATTGGGCTTTAGGAATTTTATTATAATATTTTAGATTATACATATTTATATTTTATTTAATTTATTTAATATTTAATTTATTAATATTTCATATTTAATAAGATATTCTTTAATTTGTTCCTTAAGAAATATAAGTATTATTTCTAAACAGTTTATGTAACCATTTTTGAGGTTGTTTTAAAGCATAAAAAGATTAAATTTAAAATTTTAACATTTTAAAGATTAAATTTATATATTTTTTTAAAGAATTTCTCCTTAAAGTTATATTGAAAAAATTATTGATTTAGTAGAAACACCTGAAGAATCACCTATTAGTGCTGAAAAGCATACGTTTAATCAATAACTAAACATCGATTTATTATTAAAATTATTAAATGATTAATAAATTGATAATTTCCTAATATATTAATTTATTAAAAAAAAAATTATTTTTTGTTGCTAGTAACTTAAAATATATATAAAAATTTCAAGGGTATTTCTAATTCGATTCCCTCGCTTAGTTTTCGCTCTCCTCATGTTTTATTTTCGTTTTGTTGTTTCTCTGCTGTTTCCTTCGGTTTGCAAATAACACGTGCATTTGTCGTAACTGTCCCCCCAAAAAAACACCCCCAACCACCCCTCCCCCTATCCCTATTCCCCCATGGCGCCCACCGCCCTGAATTTGCTCTTGTTACCGTTACGTTCTGTTTTCGCACAAACGTTCGTTCGCTCGCCTTGCCTCTCTCTTTCGGTTCCGTTCTCTCAGTGCTGCCAATTTTTGTTTGCCAAAAATAGCCAAGAAAAAGATTTATAATTTGTCAACAAACGGGAAGTGGAAAATTAAGAAGTTTTATTTTTATTTTATTTAAATTTATTTAATTTAATTTAATTTTAATTTTTTTTTTATTTTGTTTATTTTATTTTATTTTATTTTACTTTATTTTATTTTTATTTATTATTATTTTTTTTAAATTTTATTTTATTTTACTTATTATTTTAGGTTTAGATATTTAAAATAAGCTTATAATTTGATTAGAAAACGGTTCGGTGTTCTTTGGGCTGTTCTACATGTCGTATACGTAATATGACATTTATACATGGCATTTAAACATTTCTGCGGCAGTCAGTCTTTAGAATTTGATTATTTGATGAGTGATTTGATATTTATTTTACAATATTTTTATATTGTAATATTATATATAATATACATATATAAATGTATAAATTTATATATGCCATATTACGTATACGCCATGTAGAACAACCCAAAGAATCATATTAATATTTAATAATAATATATAATTATATATATTTTCCCACCAAACAACTAGCCAAAATAGCGAGTTGGCCAGTCCTGAGGCCAGCCAGCCAGCTGGCTTTTGTTGGTTTTCCCCTCTGCGCTCTGGTCACTGTGTTTTGCCAGTTTGCATTTTCCGATTTCGGCAGCGAGGCCGAATATAAAAAAAAAAGTCGTGTATGTTGCTCGGCGATTGAGAAAATGAGCAAGTGAGAAAGTGGGAAAGTGAGCAAGTGGGAAACTGAGAAACTGAGCGAGTGGCGGAGCGGCGAGGCTTCTGGTCCTCATTGCGGTGTTACGTGTTTCGCGTGTCAGACGCTTCGGTACGCGTCGCGCGCGCTCCGTTTGGCGGCGACCATTTGGGCGAAATTATTTAATAACAATTTATAAATAATTGTAAAAGAAACAAAACGAGAATGAGAATTAAAAGAAAATAAACACAAGAAAAACGACAAAAATCTAAAGAAAATAACAAAGCCCGAAAACTGCACAAAAAAAAATGCCTTATGTTATTTTTTTTTTCTGTTGTTTTTGCTAGTTTTTGTTTAGTGCCAAAAAAATAAAGTAGAAGAAAAAAGAAATACTTATATGTGTGTGCTGCGGCAAAATAAATATGCTTATAAATCATGGCTGTCAAAGGAGCAGAGTGGCTAGAGGCAGAGAGCCTTTGAGAGAAGGTCGCGGGGCAGTGATTTCGTTGCGTTTACCGTTAGCAGAGTGCCGTTGTTACATGTGCTGGCGTGTGTAAACATTGCCGTTACACACGGTGGCCATATTGTTTTGGAAGAAAGCACCAAGCACCAAGCACACATAACGCATACGCAGTGTGGTCCGGTTAAGCCACATCACAGTGTCCTCCAGGATGTTTTTGGTTAATCGGCAGACATAGAAATTTGGTGTTTGTATTAATTAAATATTAAGCTGGGTCTAAGAAATTTATTTAGATTTTTTTGAAGTGTATCTGAGCCATGCTGAAGTGTCAAGCTGGGTCTTTATATAATTTATATGTCTTAGAAGGTGCATTATAAAGATTTTCAAGTGTTGAAGCTGATAAATATTTGATCTATGATCTAATTATAACCGGCTATAGGTATTGATTTGTTAGGAAATTTGAAAATTAAAGTGATTTCTAGTATTTGGAAATAATAATCCAGGAAATGTTAAATATTTTTTGGAAATTTGATATGTGTGTTGATGAATTTTGTTTTTGTTTTTCAATAACTTTAGGCTTGTTTTATTTTTTCTAAAAGGAAATCCTATTTAGAAGTCTATCTAATCTCTAATTACTATAGGAATCAACTATCTAAACAGTTAAAATCATAAGAAAATAGTTTTTAATAACGAAAATTGTATATATACTATTTTTTTAATATAGGATTTGCTATATATATTTGCTTCTTAATTTTATAATTATCAATGCTAAATATATATATAAAAAATATATACATCAAGTGAGAAACAGACCTTTGAATAAACTATATAAATACAAATTTACGAGTATACTATTTTTAATATAATAACCAACTCTTATTTTATTTTTAACAAAATATCTGAAATATATATTCTTCCTTTGCGATTTTAAAAATCTTGAAAGCCAAACATTTTAGAAAATATTAATTAAAAAATAAGCTTTGTGAGTGCCTTTGGCAAAGCATTAATTATCTAAATAATTCACTCGTATCTAACTCTTGCATTAAAATACATTTTAAATTTCCAACATTGAAATCCCCTAGGATAAAATGATTAAATCCTTCATGTGGAATATACAAATATATATATAATATATATAACTGTCCCCAGAGTTAAATTATTCACTCGTATCTAACTGATATATGGGTCTAACCAAATATCTATTGCATATTTCCAAGGCATTGAGGCATCTCTCTCTGCAATGTAGGCTGATTTGGGTTGGCACTCTTGGCTTTTTTTACCCACACTCAAGCACACACACACACATACAGAGAGACACAATGGCACACTGCGGAGGATACCGTTATAAACAAAAGGCAGGCCAACATCTGTGCCAAAAACCATTTCCCATGTGTGCCTTTTGTGTGTTTGTGTTTGTGCGGTTTGCATGTGTGTCAACGCTCTAATTTTTGGCTGCCTTTTTTTGGAGAGAGGGAAAACAATATTCTAGGGAAAATATTCTAGTAACATTGGGGAAAATGAACGGAAAACAAAAATGGTTCAATAACTCCGCGTGCGCAACTTTAATGTCGTGTGAATTGCATTCGATTCAACAGGAAAAAATTGTGTTTAGTAAGTAATTATCCAGTCACGCCACAGCCGCTGTGTTTTTGTCTATGTATTTGTATTTTTTTTTATTAGTCTGCGATTGTGTTGGTCTGTCTTTGCGGCTGATATCGATAAACCCGACGAATGCCATAAAGAACAAAGCTAAAAGACAGGCAAACCTACAGTGAAAATTCTGTAAAAGGATAGTTTTCGAATATTTGTAAATGTTTTCAAATATTTTCTTATAGCTAAGGGAAAACTGTAAGAGTTTCTTTAGTTTATTTCAAACATTTACATCTTTTTCTGACCTGTCTTCAGTTTCCTTAGGCTGACATTTACCACAAGGGGATTCCCAGTGTCATAATTCTAGGCCAAATCATAGGAAATGATCTGAAAATGAGTCTATAACCAATTATTAATATATGCCTGAATTAGTTGGCAGACATTTCTAAGCTCGACTGTAGCTAGTCCCCACACGAACGTACATATAAAAATCACTCGGCTTGCTGGCATGTGAAGTAAGTAGAGTGGGGGGTAGTGTGGTGGGTGGTAATATCCTTGCCTTGCCTTGCCTTGCCTTGCCCCTGGGCTCCGGCATAACCTTGTTGATTCAACTCCGCCCCTGCCGGCCCTGATGGGAATATAATGCAGCCAAGATTCGGTTATGGGTAAATCGGAAAAAAGAAAAGAGGAGAGAGAACAGAAGGGAAAAAGAAAAAGAAAATATAGGGAAAAGGAAACTCGTAAGCCTCGAAAGGGAGCCTCCACAAGGGACTTTGACTTTGGTTTCGTGTGAGAAATGTAATTCCAATATGACATGCCACGTGTCACTCGATCTGGCTGCTGATATGGTATACGGAAAATGTGGAAAATGGGCAATTGCATAAGATTGTGGCTTAGATTTAAGAAGCAAAGAGGTAGGGGATAGGTAGATTAGGTAGATTAAAAGCACAAATTGCTGACAAGTGCACTTTATTAATTGAAGGAAATCCGTTTTTAAGCCGACTTCAGTCATTCCTTTTAATTGAATGACTTAAGTTAAAGATGTGCTGAGTGTTGTTGGGGTTTTAAAGCTTTTAAACAAAGGTTTTTAAGACTTTATTCTAATAATTCAGCAAATAAACAGCTTAAGTAAATCAATTTTTAGACTTTAAGCCCCTGATAGATCACATGTTTAAGACTTGAAGCCCCTGATAGATCACCTTTTTTTGATACAAAAACTACAGGTTTATATTGAACAATTCCCGGCACTTTTGACCCATCATCGTTTGGCGGCAAACATGAAATGTGGCAGGCCTATATCCGTATCCGGTGTCCCTTTTCCTGTTTCCTGTTTCCCGTTTACCATTTTCCGTTGCCTCTTTCCGGCTGCCGCTATATTTTCCCGCCCCAATCGATTATCGAAGGCTTTATGCATGCCTGAGTGCACTTTTCTCCGAAAATTGCTATAGCAAACAGAGCCCCACCGGAACGGAATCCATATCTATATCCGCATATTCTTGGGGGCCCAAGTCCGCCGTAAACGTAACCGTAGCCGTAACCGTATTCATTTCGCCGTAGGCCGGTCAACGCGTCAGTGGGTCACGGCTTCCCTCTCGCTCTCTCAGGCTCCTCTCTCTCTCTCTCTCTGTCGCTAGGGAAAGCCGAAAAATGGGAGAGGAATATGGGGGAAATTGAGAGCGAGCCGGAGAGGAATGCGGCATATCGACCGGTGTTGGTGTCACGCCATGCTGCGGTTGCTAAAAAAAAAAAGAAATATACAACAACAACAACAACAAAAATTCAGGAAAAACAGAAAACACACACATACACATACAGTCACATGCACATATGTATGTATGCACATGTGTATTATATATTTATTTTATTATTTGCACTTTTGGCTACGTGCTGTGCCAAAAAGGCGGAATACCAAAGCCTATGGCAATTCCTTTGAGCCTCACAAACACACACAGACACTTGTTCTATAAAATACACACACACACACACACACACATGCATATGAGTTGCAGTTGCAGTTGCAGTCAAGGTTGCCGTGATGTTGATGATGTTGCAGCTAGAAAGTAGCAGGCAAGTACCTTAAATTGGATTTTTCCTTATGCTACTCGTTCGCTGCAGCTGTCTACTTCAGCCAACCATGCACTGAGAGAAATATATAGATGGGATATAAATATAAATATTTTAATTTATGATATTAGCAGATGCGTGGCTTAAGAAACTGAAAGGTGTTGGTTTAAGTGAAAACTTTAAAGGTTAATTGCTTAAACAAAAACACTTTTAAATGCCTTAAATTATTTTTAAGAAATTTTTATATAACCTTATTGCATTCACTTTTAATTTACAATTTAATTTACCTTTTTAGAGCATTTTTTATTTATTTAAGAAAGTATTTCAGGTTTACTTGTGACAAATATTTATATTTTTAAATAAATATAAATAAAAGTTAGGTTTTTAAAGGCCTAAATTAATAAAAAAAAAATTTTAAATAAGCCAAAGTCTTGAATTATAATTTATTGATTCGATTTAAAATTTAATTTAAGGTTAAAATGTTTTTTTTTTATTTCACATAAATATGAGGTTTCTTTTTTTTCTAAATTTTCCTTTTCTCAGTGCACTTTTCCTTCTCCTTGTCCCAACCCCCCCTTTTTGGGCTGTTGCCGCCCCCCATCTGCGGGTCACATAATTAGGAACCAGAGGCTGACACTGTAAACCAGTTTTTCTTTTGTAGCTGCCATAAGCTTGTAAACAGCTTAGACGCCTGGCCTTCAGTAACAGCGCAGAAACTACAAGAAAAACAGCAAAAAAACAACAACAAAAAACAAAAAAGAAAAACAAGGAAAACACATTTTCCAATTCGTGCACGAGTCAAGGTCGTCACAACAAATGCCAGGGAAAAGGCAGGAGAAGATAATCGCCAATGATGCGATTTTAAGTGCAGACGGCCAAGTGTCAGCGGCAACGACAGGAAAAACAATACGAAAAAGAAAAAAAGTATAGGAAAATGCAGTAAAGAAAATGGTTTTGAGGGAGGGGGGCTATAATATGAGGCTAGGGGAAAGTGAATTGATTTGACACACGTGTGATTGCAAATGGCAAGCAAATCAAATGCATTTCCATAGATTTTCCACTTAAATGGAAATGGGGAAAGCGTGGAAAACCCAATTGTCCCAAGGCATGAGTATTGCCTTTCAATGTCAGGCTTAATGCATCAATCAACGAGTTTAAGTTCAATATTATTTGGCTACCTTAAAGGGGGCTTAAAGTAAGGTAAAGTTTAATGTTATAGATTGAGTATCTCAAGGATTAATATACAAAATAAATAAATATAAAGTTCGAAATATATATTTTCCCCTTAGAAATTAAGCTTTGATATATTTACAAATTAAACAAAATCAAAACACATTTATCTCAATAATTTCTGAAATCTGGGAAAATCTGTAAGCCAACATCACGTTAGCTGACTTGACTTGGCCCGATAATCTTGGCCACTTGCCACCTGCCACTTGCCACTTGCCACACACACACCGCCCCACTTGTGGGTTGGCCGAGGATAACAAGGATAACGAATCGGGAATACCAAAAGTGGCAGGCGTGTGTGTGCGAGCACCTGACTAAAAGTTTAATTTGTAGATTAGCCGCCTCTCTGCTAACGCCCCCTCGGGACACAACGACACCTTCTAGTGGCATGTAGAATATATATATGTGTATATATATTCCTGTACTCTAAGCTTTGCTCAGTCAACTGTCACTTTGGCCTAGAAATGGAATTTATTGTCCTGGCAAAAGTTTGCAGCTGGCACTCGAAACTTTTCGTTGAGATGCAGCACTCACAGATGGTCATTGATCCCCATAAAAGTAGGCTATGATGAGCGTAGAATAACTATAGGAAAAATAAAGATATTACTAGGACAAATATGATCATTTTATTCGAATAAGTATTTTAAGAATTTCTCAAACCAATTTTCTTGAAAGCTTTTGTAACTTTAGTTATGCGAAAGTACAAGTTCTGAGAGATTTCTTGAGGAATATTTTCTTTATTTTATTTTTTAAATTATTTTATTTCAAGTGTTATTTAATAATTTTAATATTTTTACATCATTATCTTTACTTTGACCATCAAATATTTCCATAACTAATTACTTTCCTTGTTCTCTTCTGTATACAAATCCAAAAATACAAAAAAAATTAAATATTTTACAACTAAAAACTTGTTGGCCAGTGTAGTAATATACCCCTCACATTTGCCCTGATTCTTGGCTACCTGTAGAGGTGTCAGTTTTATTGTGTAAACCGTTGCATAAATGTCAAAAAGTTTTGCTCGAGGGGAAAAGCGTAGGGAGGGAAATGCAGGGGGTGGGGAAAGCAGGCGCAAATTGGGCCTTTCTCTTTTTGTTGTTTTCATTGTGGTGTCAACTACACACCGGTCGTGGTGAAAAGCTGTCTTGCACTACCAATCCCCCACCTACCTTTCCACCAACCAACCCCCTAGGGCAGCGGAAAATAGTGCACTCTCTGGCGCCTTCCAAACTGATCCCGCTAATTAAGACGGAAAATCTATCTGACTTTTGCTGAAGCCATTGTCAAGGTTAATTTATAATTAACCATCGATAATGGGGAATCGAAAAGAAGCAGATCTAGATACAGATACAGATACAGATACAGATCTAGATCTAGATACAGATACGAACGGGCTACAGATACAACCCGAAGATACGGATATATCTATATCCAACGATGCTCGGCACGAGGCGGATTAAATGAGCCGCCGGCAACGAGCTAAAATTATCAACCATCAAATGTCTATTTATGTTCGCAGATATTTCGGCGCTAATGTAAAGTGCCCCGTTCGATATCTGAAGAGGTATAGGTATATATATATTCTCTGCGAATTTATTGCTTGGAAATTAAATACAGAAAATCATTGGTTCACAAGTTTTTGCAACAAGAAAGTGAGAATTAATTTATTATAATAAATTAATAATGTCACCTTGTCAAAGAAGACATAACGAATTTCAAACGATTTTATGTGATTTTTAAAGCGATTTTTTGTGGATAAATATATATATATTTTTATGTAGTTTCAAAGTAGGTTTCAAGTATTTAAAAGGGAGAAGAAATATATTTCCTTGATTTTTCCCTCTATTTAAATAAGTTTTAATATTTCTAAAATATACACTTATAAATGCTTAAGTAACTTATAACTTATGTATATAAAAATTATAAATTTATATTTCAATGTTTGACAAGATCAATCGTGTGTTAACAAGTGGCTTTGCCATTTATCATTCAAGTGCACCTGCAAGTTTATGGCCGTAATTAATGTGATTCTCATCAGATTCTCTCTTTTCTCTGAGTGTGGTGAAAAGCTTCTCTCTCGCAGGCTCTTGTCCTCTCTTACTTTTGTTTTTGTTTTTAATTATTTGTGCAAAAACTTTTGGCAAAAGTTTCGATCAAGCTTTGGGCTTTGTTTTTTTTTCGGCAAACGGAATGCGTTTTTTTGTTTACCAATTTTCCAATCATCAGCGACAAGCATCTAAACATATATCCGACTGGACTTTGCCTTAAAAGTATGCTAGATATATATACAGACGGAATCCCTTGTGATTTGTAGTCCAGTCTTAATAGTGTGTAACTTAAAAAAACGCCAATAAAGAGACATTCAAAATAATTTTAGTGGAAATAATATTAAATTAAACAAAGGTATGTCTTGAAAATAAGTAAATAAAAATAATAAAATAATAAATAAAATATAATATTAAAAAAATAAGCATAAAATGTTGAATAAAAAGAAGAAACAAGTGAAAAAATACTCAAAATAAATTAAAACAGTTGAAAAAAAGATATAAAAAATTAAATAAAAAATTATAAACATAAACTTATAAAAATGCGAGTTTAAAATTGCTAAAAATCATATAAAAATTCAACTAAATCAGAAAAAGAAATTTAAATAAACCCAAAACCTAAACAAATATTATATTCAATATATATATTAAATGCAAAACCCCAGATAAGCAAATAAAAAAGCTTATAAATACAATAAAATATATATGTATATATATACTTTCCATAAAGAAGAAATCAATAAGTAAACAATAACAAGATAAGCGAGACCCTAAAAATAAATAACTAAAAGAGCAAGAAGCGCCTAAATAAACAATATAAGAACATAAACAAAAAACCAGCAAAATGAAACCTAAATAAATAAAATTTTAATTAAATTTAAACTTAAATAAAAATTAATATTTTTTAATACCGTGCAGATTTAGAATAAACAATGACGTCCAATAGTGTCTAAAAAAAATAAAAAAAAAAGAAAAACAACAAAAAGAACCAAAAAATCAGTTGCAAAAAGGAGAAAATATAAATTTAAAAAAATTAAAAGAAACAAAGTAAAGCCCAGCAGCGTCGACGTCGACGACAACGACGACGACGTCAGCAGCAGCAGAGCCACCATGTCCATGGCATTATGCAACCTTAATGGCGACGGCAGCGCCTCGCAGCCAACGTCGCAGCCGCAAGAGAGCCTGATGGACGCCAGCAGTGCCACGACGCCGCTGCTCCTGGGCCATGACCACAGCGGCGGCAGTGGGCCAGCAGAGGGCAGTGGCGGTGGCGGTGGCGGTGGCGCTGACCTCGTCGTCGATGGAACGACCATTGAAATGCCCGCTGCCGGCATCGATGCTCAGCCGCAGCCAGCGTCGCTGTCAATGCCAACGCAGCCGCCGCCGCCGCTGCTGATGGCGCTGCCTGCCAATCTGAATTTCGTAACGGGACCCACAACGCAGCCGCTGACGCAGCAGCAGCAACTGATGATCCTCAACAGCGCAGTCGCGCCCTCGACCAATGACAACAATAATAACAACAACAACAACAACAATGTGGACAATACTAGCGACGAATCGAACCCGGTCACCATTTACAGGTAAAAATGGCGGCTAGAAAAGACACAGGTGTGAGGCTATCGAAAATCGGTTTCTATATATTTTTTAGCCAAGAAAATATTTAACTACATTTAAGGGGAAAAATGTGATATATTGAGAGCTAAATCTAAATATAAGTATAATATAAGTATTAATTATTAATATTACCTCTAATATTTATATACCCCAACCTACATATTTAAACCTATTTTGACCCCTATATATCCATTCTTTTCGTACATTTTCCAGGTGCCGGGCTCCCATTGCGTCACTCGACTGTATGGAGGAGTTCAGTGGTACGGGCGGTCATCTTGATTTCGGTATCAAATTTCTCACTATCATATAGGCTTATCATTTATGTTGTTTCCCTTTGATTGCTACACGTTTTCAAATGCCCTATTGTTCGATTATTTCGATTGTTTTTGCATGCTAAAGCACTTGAGTCCATAATAATTATCGATAATTGTGGGTTTTGTTTTGTTTTTTTTTTTTGCGAATTAGAGGCCTTGGGGTAAATGCTCGCATAATGGCCAAACATTGTAATTAAAGTTGTAATTTATTTAATTCGTTGTGGGGAAAACCCATAGCACCTACAAATAGTTTTTTTTATCCGAAAATTCCACCACAATCACGCACCCAAAAAACACGCTCACCGGACGCACGCACTTTTTGTGAAGTAAAAAACTAATAATAATAACAACAACAGGAAGGCGGGTGGGTAAAAAAAAAACAGGAAGGGGATAAAACACACAAGGGAAGGAAGGAACAGAAAAATGTCACTCTTGTTTATTCATGTTCATTGCATGCCGCGCTTTTGTACTTTTTAATATACTCTGCTAAGCGGTTACCCCAATTAGCTAAGTGCCCAGGCACTTTTTACCTTTTTCGTCCTTTTTTTTTTTTCCTTTTTTCCTGTTTTTTTTTCCTTTTCAAACGTTGAAAGTTTAATTTCGAGGCCTCATGGTGTGTAGTTGCAGCCCCAAAAAGGTAGCCAGTTTAGACATAAATTTATAAAATATTTATTTAAAATGGTAAAAAAACACAAATTGAAAGGGAATATTACTTTAAGTTTATGCTCATTCATGTTTTGTTTTGTTTATAATTCTGGTTTGAAAATAAGGGCCTCAGTTCACATTTGAACTATCAAAGAAGATGAAGTTTAGATTATTTATTTATTATTATTAATATTATTATTATTATTATATTTTTTAATTCAAAGAATATATATGTATTAAAAGTGTGCCAGAAGTATTTTTGAAGATTAACCTTGAATTCCGCTGAAACATTGATATTTTAGTTCTTTTTTTAACCTTAGATTCCTTTAAAAGTGTCAAGAATTCTCTACATTTCCCACAAACTTGTTGAATTTTATAAATAATATATCCTTAACCCTCACAAGTAAGTTTTTAAAACTCAACTTTAACTTTACATGTTGCGAGCAATTGTTGGTTCTCTGTATAATATTTTATATTTTTAATATTTTATATTAAATATTAAATATTACAACTAGATGTTTGGTTAGAGTATTGCCACTTCGTCACCTTGGCCGTTTTAGTTAAACTTTTATCGTTGAATTGCGTTTGTGTGGTTAGCTTTGTTGCTGCTGCTGCTGTTGTTGTGTTTTTGCACGTTTCCCGGCACTTTGAGAGCCCCGCCTCTGCGCGTTAAGGATTTCCACATTTCCACTAACGCAACGCACTTTTCCCCAAAACGAAACTGTTTCATTCCCATGCGGCACCTGAACCCCTGAACACCTGGACACACGAACCCACTACATGGCCATCTATCTGGGCATACCGCTGCGAGCAGGTCGCTCCATCAGCCTGGGCTCCAATCCGGCGCTGCCGCTACGGCATGGCTCCACGCCGACGCCGGGCCTGCGGTACAAGAATCTGGGCAAGAGCGGTCTACGCATCTCCAACGTGGGCCTCGGCACCTGGCCGGTCTTCTCGCCCGGTGTAAGCGATGACCAGGCAGAGGCCATACTCAAGCTGGCCATCGAGAGCGGCATCAATTTGTTTGACATCTCCGAGGCGCATTCCGAGACGGAGATTGGCAAGATTCTGCAGCGGGCGGGTTGGAAGCGGACGGCCTATGTCATCACCACGAAGGTCTACTGGAGTACCAAGTGAGTACAGATGTAGAAAAGTGGGTTTCTTAAACAAGAATATATATATTTTATATATTTCTTGAAATTTTGAATGGAAATGTATTATTTTTGAAGTTTAAAATATATTTTTATATATTTTTTTTTTTTAGGTCTGAGGAGAGGGGTCTCTCGAGGAAACACATCATCGAGTGCGTGCGTGCCAGCTTGCAGAGATTGCAGCTGCAGTACATCGATATAGTGATCATCCACAAGGCAGATCCCATGTGTCCCATGGAGGGTGAGTGTCCTTAATTAGTTTGAAATAGTTTCTAGATAGAAACTAAGTATCTAAAACATAGTTCTAACCTTTGATTATAAGTTTTCCCAGAAGATATTTAGGCATAAAATAAATATAAATAAATTAAAGGGCTTTAGAAATACTCCAAATGGTTATAGTTTCAGGAAAAAGTACCCTACTTTCCCTCACTTTTCCTTACTTTCCAAAAGGATATAGAAGAAACCTTAACCCTGCCCTGTTAATCACCTCAACTCCTCCCCTCTTCCAGAAGTGGTGCGTGCCATGAGCTATGTGATACAGCAGGGCTGGGCCATGTACTGGGGCACCGCTCGCTGGAGCCAGGTGGAGATCATGGAGGCGTACACCAATTGCCGCCAGTTCAACTGCATTACGCCGATCGTGGAGCAGTCGGAGTACCACATGTTCTGTCGGGAGAAATGCGAGCTCTATCTGCCGGAGATGTACAACAAGATTGGCGTGGGCCTGATGGCCTGGGGACCCCTATCGATGGCCCTCAGTGACACCCAGAATGGGGACAAGCTCTTCCTGCCCAAGGGCTCTTTTAAGACCAAGAGCTTCTCCTGGACCGAGGATGAAATCAATCGCAATGTGAGTTGTTATTATTATTAAACAGAATTTATTTTGTAATTATATTGTCCCTTTCCAGGCTGCTCTGTCGCCGCAGGGCAGCTGGGGCAAGGATCGGATCGAGGAGGGACGACGCCACTGCGATCGACTGCGTGATTTGGCCGCCCTCGCCGAGAAGCTGGGCTGCAGCCCCACGCAGCTGTCCATTGCCTGGTCGCTGAAGCATGAGCCCGTCCAGTGCCTGCTGCTGGGAGCCACCTCGGCGGAGCAGCTTCACCAGAGTCTGCAGTCGCTGCAGGTCAGTAACACGATTGGTAGATATTCTAAGTTCAGGAGAGACTCAGTTCGATATTCATGCAGCTGCTGCCGCGCCTCTCGTCGAGCGTGATGCTGGAACTGGAACGGATACTGGAGAACAAGCCGGTGCGGCCGCCGATGATCTCGACGCTGGCGCTCCGGTGACAATCAGCGTGCCCGCAGGGGCCGCTCAGCCTGAGCGGCGGCGGACCCTGCGGCGCCGATTCGCCTAAGCATGAGGATGAGGCCTTCATTGAGGAGGTGGACGCTGCCAAGGATGCTGCCAAGCAGGGCTTCTGCCTCATCCAGTGACGAAAGGAGTCCTTAGATAACGATAATAAATTTTTGAAAGTGATTAGCAGTAAAACTAGCCTAAGTAGCAATACCATGACGACAACAATAAGCAGGCAGGAGATGCAGCAGCAGCAGCAGCAGCAGCATCAACAGCAGCAGCATCAACAGCAGCAACATCTCCAGCAGCAGCAGCAGCAGCAACACCAGTCGTATTTTCCCCAGCAGCAGCAACAGCAGCAGCCACATCTCACGTCCAGCAGCAACTCCAGCGAGGTGGCAGCATCGGGATCGGGATCAGGACCCGCAGACCTGCAGTTCGACACCCTGAACAACAATAACCACAGCAACGGCAGCTCGGAACAGCCAACAAATGGAGCCACTGACACCCAAAAGCGTCGCTCCCTGCTCAACTTCAAGTCCCTCGACTTTCATCTCAAGTCCCTGTACAGCGGCCTCAGGAGTCACTCCTCCTCCGGCGCTGGCGCCAGTTCCAGTCAGCCGAATAGCTCTGCCCCGGCAGTGGATCAGGTGCAGCGAAGGATGCCATATCTGCGGGTGGAGAGCGTGGATCCCGAGGGCGAGTCGACACTCCGAAGAGAAGGCGATGGAACAGCTCTCTCAGGGCATTCCCCCAGCTTCCTTTCACCCTACAGCGGAGCAGGAGGCGGTGGAGCCGTTAGCCTCCAGCTGCCTTCGGGCGATGCGACCACCATTAGGAGATCCTCGACTTCCGATATAGTGAATTGCAAAAAGGGCGCTGGTGGAGGGGCAGGGACGGGGATAGGGATAGGAGGAGCAGGTGGAGGCGGCTCTGCCCAGGATAGCAGAAGGCCCAGCACCTCGGACCTGCTGCGGAGGGCCAGGGAACGAAAGGGTAGCGAGGCCAGAATGGGCCGAAGTGTTTCGCACAGTGGTCTGACCAGGGGCGGGGCCTTCGGTGGAGGCGGTGGCTTGGGGGGCAGGAGAACCAGCATGGCCTTCTAAAAAAGAAAATGTGGGAAAATATTGAGGGAATGCTTGAAAACATAATATTGGTTATTGGGGGTTCCATGAACACCCCTTCGAAAAACGAACTTTTTGAAAAAGGATTCTAAAATTATAAAGAAAATATATTGCAGCTAGGGATATAGGTTTGGAAATCCCCTGAAAATCAGGGGAAAACGAAGAGTAGAGGTGCAATATATGTATATGCTAAAAACTGTTGATCAAATCTGATTCAGAAATCGGCTGACAAAATGGCGCTTATGAATTTTTATCTAGTAAAAAAAACAAAACAAAAATAACCAAAAACAAAACAAAATCAATAATAAAACTTAGTGAAAAGGGAATTTTTTGTGGAAATATCCTTACGATTATTATGGTCTATTAAGCCTCGGACTCGAAAATAACTAAAGATAGTAGATAAAGGATTAAGGATAAAGAAAAAGCGTAAAGGAACATAACATTTCATATCTTTAACTCTCTCTCTCTCTCCACTCTACTTCTCTCTGTCTCTCTACGAAGCCCCAGCAATTGGATATATATTTAATACCCCTCGTGCATCACATCGTCCCAACTTTTATGACAATATTAGAACCTAACTATCGTGTACTATCGTTAACTATCGCCTGGCAAAAGCTCTGAAAACTAACCTGCGTTCTGGAAAATGGAAAACAAAAGAAGGAAGATACCAAAAAAGCTAAAAAGCTAATACAAAGATCGATCCATAATCATCTTACTGTGAGAGTTCATATCAAGCGGAAACCCAAAAGCAAGAAACTAACTAAGAAAAAAAATATGGAAAGAAAAGAAAACTTGGATGAATATCTTTCGGTTTATTCGATTAGTAGACTTAACGAATGTTAAATGATTGTAACGAGTGGAGGAGCGACTAGCAATTAGCGATAGCAATTTACGATTAACGATTAAAAACGATAAACGCAGAGGGAGTTCATCAGATAAATCAATTTTAGCTAAACGAAAACTTAACTAATGAAAACAAAATGAAAAACAATGAACAATTCAAATCAAATCTTATTATATAGACATTACTAGCATTATGTAGTTAAACGATAACAATTCAAGCGAACATTTTTTAAATCAACAAAACGAAAAAGAAAAAAAACTAAAAACTAAATGAAAACCAAAACCAAAACATGATTAAACAAATGCCTTTCATAACAGCAACAACAACAACAACAAGAACAAAAAGTTTATATTTTAAATAAATGCAGTATATATGTAGATATACACACACACACATAAATATGTGAAGAATACGAAAAGCGATGAAATAAAAGCCAGCAGCAACAAATTGTTATTTATTAATTGTAGTTTCCGAGACATCAAAGCCTCCCCCGAACTATATAGACCCAATATCCTCTGAAAACTAAAAAACAAACAAAAACAAAACACCAAGTATTGCAAGACGTAGGCTATACATATTTAGAAGCTCCCAAAACCCAAACCCAAACCCAAGCCCATGTATTTTATCATCATTATCGAGTACATATATAAAGTCTTTCTCACATACGGACTGTGATTTCATATAAAAAGTAAACGTAAATAAAGTAATGAATTAATTATATTAATGACGATTTAATAACTTACATCTAACCTAATGTAAACTAAGTGCTAAGTTCATTCGAGAGATGCATCTCTCAGATACGACACTCACACACGCCCACTATGTACACCTGTAACTGTACATAACGAACATGTTTAGACACGACAAAAGCGAAACCAAATAGCAATTTTCAAATCGAACAGCATTATGTACTAACTACTCTACTCTACAATTAATTAACCAAATGCGATTGCCTTAATAACGAATAATAACGAATAGCCAGCGGTACGGATCAGATCGGATCGAATATAACCCAGCCGGGGGCCGGTTTCCTCAAACTTCAGTTCCAGATTGGAATACATTCAACACATTACACACATATTAAACCCCGCATTCCTTGCACTGTTGCTTGAGAAATCGTCCCGCGCCGACAAATAAGAATATATAAGCATATATATACAACATATATTGGTTTAGCTCCATCACACATCACTCGCAGGATATATAGGGAGCTCTTGAATTAAGAAGAGTAATTGCATTTTTTAGTAAGTAGCTAATCCGTCCTCAACAAACGGCCAACCAAATGAATCGAAGTGAATAACGATAGGGCGCTGCTTAGCCGATAACCAAATAGCCGATTTCGAATCGATAACATTTAAGCCGATATATTTCAAAAGTGTTCTTCTATGAAGCAACATTGTTGAATGAATTTCCTGTTAGCGTTGTTTACTTTCCAATTAATTTCACAAAAATATCAAAAATGAAAGCTCAAAATTAGTTATTTAAAGGTTGTGATAGTAATGTTTGCAGAGTCTCATTTAATTAAACAAAAAATTGCTGAACAAGGTCGAATACATATCTACGAATAAGTGAATTATTTATTGTTTAAACAATTACTCGAAATTAAAGCAAACAATAATTGTAGAAAAATGCAAAATGAGATGAAAAGATCCAGAAATTCTCCAAAAAATACTTTGAATTTTCCTAGGCTTAATGGTTAATCGATTTACGAGCAGCGCCAATCGATAGATCCAATCATCAATTGTGGCCACGCCCCCGAAGCAGAGGCCACGACGTGTGAACCGGAAAGCAATAATGCAAAATAGTGCTGAATCAAGTTCAACTAACAAATTGATGTACATAAACAATAACAGCCATACACACACATTTGCACATCCGATTTATGAGATTAATTTTAGTCTGTTGTTATCGCAAATATGAACACGATTATTATGATTACGATTACGATTATTATTAACCCGTAGCTAGTAAAATCGAATGAGAATCAGCAATTTAAATGCTTAAGCCTGAAAAGTAACCACAAATACACACACACACTCACACAACATTATAGTTAAAGAAAAATGCAGCAAACAAAAACAAAAATGTAACGGAAAGTATTAAGCCAGAGCGAGACAGCAATATGAGAGAGCAGTAGAGGATATAATCTAGTCAACAAATTTTACTTTACACCAACAAACAACAAATATTTATAACAATTGCAAAAAACCAAAGCAAAAACGGAGGAGAAAACTAAACGATAGAAGAGAAGAGAAGTATATAAACATAATAATAAATCTTAAAATTATTTTCTTATCGAAACTGGCAATAATAAATATTAATATTAAATTAAACAAGTAAATAATTATATTATACACGCATGAGCATGAGCCAAATGTGGTGAGAACTTCATAAGCAAAATCCTTTTGCAAAATCAACAGACAAAAAAAAAAAACACTGAGAAAAATCACTTGATTTCAAATTGAGTCCACGCCAAGCGTACACACAGACACACACACATTTGTTACTGCACCCACACCACACACATACACACACACAAGATCAGCTTTACTTTAGATTTTTGAAAATTAATTGCAGGGTCGCTTAGGGTTGCTTAGAAAATCGAGGGAAAACCAAAAAACCAAATCCAATTCAGACGCTTGCATATAGCCCTAACTATAAAAAAATATATACAAGATACATTAACAAGCAATACCGCAATAACGATCGTATTATTTTGCTAAGTTACTAGAAAACCAAATAATATATATCAGGCGATCCACTCAATTACATGCGTATATAATGGCCAGCATATAAATGTTTTGGCGGATTGCAGAAACGATTTGAGGAAAAGATGAAGCGAGGGCAAATTGTTTACATTTCACTTTTAAAACCACATTTAATACTAATAATTCGAAAAAGCTAATTAAAATAAGTTATAACAATAACGAACAGCAAGGAGAACAAGCAAAGAACAGCAAAGAACAACACAGCTAAAATACTGAAAAATTATATAACAAATACAAACTCTTATCTTTCAACCAAACATTGAAGTTTTATTCTTATAATATAGTAATTATTTAATTTAAATCTTATTTATTTAACACTCAAGTGAAGTAATTTCTACAGAAAATCGCTTTGGAATGGTGGAACACCGAGATTCAATGCAAGGGACTTGGTTCTTCTACTATTTAAATGCTCCAAGACCCCAATTGTTTTTAACATTAGTTTTTTTCTTAAAATATAACTTCTAAAAAATATATATTGTTTGCATTTATTAGTTTTGTCTTAAATTTTTAAATACTAGTTATTCTAGTGCGTATGCGTAATCTGCGTATACGTAATATTTTGAGAATCTGCCATAAATGGGTGAAATAAAATTTCCACTAAAGTTGCTATAGCAAGAATGATAGTTTATATTTTAGTTTATTTTTGGCTAAGTTATAGATTTTTGAAATATGGATTTTAATTTTTGTTTAATTTAATTTTACATAGCTTTTTTATTATGCTCACAGCACTGAAAGAGCGAAAACGAGAGCGTGCGCAGCGATCCGCGAAGCACAAGCTCATCCTAGTCATCAGTGTAATTGTTGATTGATGATCATCAGATCGCCAGATATGAAGCTGGAGGAGCGAGCAGCTGGGATGGCGGAGCTCAAGTGGTCGGATCTTGGCTCCGGGCTAGTTGAAACCCTGCAGCAGGCGTAAAGTATTTGAATATTTATAAATACAATTTATATATGTAAATGTAATTGATGGAACATACAAATATGAATCAATAAAAGAACGTGAAATCAATGTGGAAAGGTCTATTAAAGGCGGCCTTTATTTGGGGTCCTTGGGATTGTTTGGGGAAAAATCTAATTATTTTGAAAGCAAAATCTTAATTTTTAATTTTTTTTTCTGAATTTTAAACATTTTTTTCAGATTTTTTAAAATTTTCCTGAAATTTCAAATTTTTTTCTGAATTTTTAACATTTTTTTTCAGATTTTGTACATTTTTTAAATTTAAAAAAATTTTTTTTTTTAATATATTAACTGCCAAATTTGAATTTGAATTTAACTGCCAAATTATAATTTGAATTTAACGACGATCAGTTTCAGTGTGCCCAGGTGCAGTTGTAAAATAACACCTAAATTTGGATTCAAAAGGTTTGAGTCTCCGCTTAATTGCGCCGGCTCCTAAATGGTTCGAAACTTGGACTTTTTATAACAGTTTATACCAGTTTTCAGTTGCTTGCTGCTGGTTTCTGTTCGCCTGTTACCCCAATTTGGGAAACGGGCAATTTGCATGGAAAATTTTAGAATTTTGGATGGGCTGCTGTAGGGATGTTATTGTATAAAGGTTGTTGTTGCCATCAAGCTGTTGTTGTCGGCAACAAATAGGTATAAATGCATTAAATGAAATATAACAGTTTATACCAATTATTATTTTTGCCCAGAAGTTTTTATAACAATTTATACCAGTTTTCAGTTGCTTGCTGCTGGTTTCTGTTCGCCTGTTACCCCAGTTTGGAAAGCGGCCAAATTTTAGAAATTTTGCTCACTTGCATCAGTGATGATCATCTGGCTATATTTCAATATTGGGGGGTTTAATGGCAGTGATGCTCATGTGCATCAGTGATGCTCATCTAGCTATTTTTTTTGCATTATTGGTAGAAAATGGCATCTCACCAGCTGCCAGAGATGCTCATCTAGCTATTTTGCATTATTGGGACAAAATGGCATCGCACTAATTGTCAGTGATGCTCATCTAGCACAACATGGCAGCTAGTGAGATGACATTTTCTACCAATAATGCAAAAAAATTGCTTGATGAGCATCACTGATGCACATGAGCATCACTGCCATTTGAATTTGAATTTAACGACGATCAGTTTCAGTGTGCCCAGGTGCAGTTGTAAAATAACACCTAAATTTGGATTCAAACGGTTTGAGTCTCCGCTTAATTGCGCTGGCTCCTAAATGGTTCGAAACTTGGAGTTTTTATAACAGTTTATACCAGTTTTCGGTTGCTTGCTGCTGATTTCTGTTCGCCTGTTACCCCAATTTGGGAAACGGGCAATTTGCATGTAAATTTTCAGAAATTTGGATGGGCTGCTGTAGGGATGTTGTTGTAAAAAGGTTGTTGTTGCCATCAAGCTGTTGTTGTCGGCAACAAATAGGTATAAATGCATAAAATGAAATATAACAGTTTATACCAATTATTATTTTTGCCCAGAAGTTTTTATAACAGTTTATACCAGTTTTCAGTTCCTTGCTGCTGGTTTCTGTTCGCCTGTTACCCCAGTTTGAGAAGCGGCCAAATTAAAAAAATTTTGCTCACTTGCATCAGTGATGCTCACTTGCATCAGTGATGCTCACTTGCATCAGTGATGCTCACTTGCATCAGTGATGCTCATCTGAATCAGTGATGCTCATCTGAATCAGTGATGCTCATATGAATCAGTGATGCTCATCTGCATCAGTGATGCTCATCTGCATCAGTGATGCTCATCTGCATCAGTGATGCTCATCTAGCTATTTTTTTGGATATGTGGCAGAAAATGGCATCTCACTAGCTGCCAGTAATGCTCATCTAGCTATTTTGCTGTATTGGGACAAAATGGCATCTCACTAACTACCAGTGATGCTCACTTGCATCAGTGATGCTCACCTGCATCAGTGATGCTCATCTGCATCAGTGATGCTCATCTAGCTATTTTTTTGGATTTGTGGCAGAAAATGGCATCTCACTAGCTGCCAGTGATGCTCATCTAGCTATTTTGCTGTATTGGGACAAAATGGCATCTCACTAACTACCAGTGATGCTCATCTAGCTATTTTGCATTAAAAGGCATCTCACTAACTACTAGTGATGCTCATCTAGCTATTTTGCATTATTGGGACAAAATGGCATCGTTCTAACTGCCAGTGATGCGCATCTAGCAATTTTGCATTAATGGGACAAAATGGCATCTCACTAACTGCCAGTGATGCTCATCTAGCTATTTTGCATTATTTGGACAAAATGCTATCTCACTAACTGTCAGTGATGCTCATCTAATTTTTTTGCATTATTTGGACAAAATGGCATCTCATTAACTGCCAGTGATGCTCAGTTACCTATTTTGCAATATATGATGTTTCTTTCATTTTTCACCGCAAGAATGCCCTTCTATTGGGCTTATTTAAGTTATCCCACCCTAAAAATAAAAGCATCCTCTTCATAAATCAAAAACAACACATTTTTTAAGGTTTATTATTTATTTCAGCTTTAAATAAATAAAAAAAAGAAAAGGTGAGGCATGTGGGAATGTCGGAGGTCGTTCCCAGTGGTTTCGGCTCGGTCTTGGTGGCACCCTCGTCGTGCTGCCCCAGCACCTGGTCCGCTTCTGCTCCTCCTCATCCTGATCCTCCTTGCCAACGCTCTCTGTCTCGCCATCGGCATCCGCTTTCAGTTCGTGGCAGCTTGCTGGAATAAAATAAAAAAAAAACGGGTGCGATTTATTTTGATAATTTTTCGGAAAAAAAAACTAATATTCAAAAAATCATAACTCAGCCTAAAACGCATGAAATTCAATTCGGAAAGCAGTTTTGAGTTGCTTTTTCTACGCTTAACAAAACTGCATACTACGTTTAGGGTTCTTTTCAATTTCATTTTTTCTCAATTTTTGAGAATTTTAATGATGGTACCCCTTACATATTTTTGCAAAAATGGTGCGATTTATTTTGGGGAAAAAAACCTAATTTTCAAATGTTCATAACTCAGCCAAAAACGCATGAAATTCAATTCGGAAAGTGGTTCCGAGTTCGTTTTTCTAAGCTTAACAAAACTAATTACTCAGTTTTACTGAAATACTTACCTGGAATTTTTAAAGAATTTTTTAAACAATAATAAGCAAAAAAAAGCTAATTTACATAACTCAGCCAGAAAAAAACCTCAATTTCAAATGTTCATAATTCATCAAAAAATTCATGAAATTCAATTCGGAAAGCAGTTTTGAGTTGCTTTTTCTAAGCTTAACAAAACTGCATACTACGCTTAGGGTTCTTTTCAATTTCATTTTTTCTCAATTTTTGAGTATTTTGATGATGGTACCCCTTACATATTTTTGCAAAAATGGTGCGATTTATTATGGGGAAAAGTAACTCATTTTTAAAGGATCATAACTCAGCCAAAAATGCATGAAATTCAATTCGGAAAGCTGTTCTGAGTTCGTTTTTTTACGCTTAACAAAGCTGCTAACTCAGTTTTACTGAAATACTTACCTGTAATTTTTAAAGAATTGTTTAAACAATAAGAAGCAAAAAACTAATTTTCATAGGTTCATAACTCAGCCAGAAAAAAACCTCATTTTCAAATGTTCATAATTCATTAAAAAATTCATGAAATTCAATTCGGAAAGCTGTTCTAAGTTCGTTTTTCTACGCTTAACAAAACTGCATACTACGTTTAGGGTTCTTTTCAATTTCATTTTTTCTCAATTTTTGAGTATTTTGATGATGGTACCCCTTACATATTTTTGCAAAAATGGTGCGATTTATTATGGGGAAAAGTAACTCATTTTTAAAGGATCATAACTCAGCCAAAAATGCATGAAATTCAATTCGGAAAGCTGTTCACAGTTCGTTTTTCTAAGCTTAACAAAGCTCAGCCAAAAGTGCATGAAACTTAATTTATTTAAATTTAAATTCAAATGTGACGGTTAGTTGTGGTGTAGGCAAAAACCAACCTGCCACCAGTGATGCTTATCTCACTTACCATCATTGATGCCCATTTAGCTATTTTGAAATATTGGGACAACATGGCAAGATTAAATTTTAAATAATTTATATATTATGTATATATATTTTTTGAAATTGCCGCGCATGCATGCCAATTTGGTCTTCTTTCCTGTCTATATAGCGGTCACACTTGTTTTTGAAAACATGGCTGAATTAGAGGTGAGCCAATGTCGATATCTATATCCGACTTATTGGTGGTTCACCCCCTATCGATGAACGGATACTTTCGTATATAGCTGGATATTATTCCATTTTCAGTAAATCGTTTTTTCGAAAAGATTCTAAAATAAATCAATTACAATTGAAATTTGAAATATTTTAAATAATAAAAGCGATTCAAAAAATTTATATCGATGTATCGCATAATGTAAAAATATCGACTAGTCGATTGCAGAATCGATTTCACTTGCAGCTCTACTCTCATACACTTTTCACATCCCTAATAATTTTGTGTTTCTTCTGTTGTTATTGTCAATTTTCGGGTCGCCATCCTGGGCCCGTGGATGCGAAACTCCCACGAAACGGAGCCATCGAACCGCTGGATGTCCCCCTGCCCGCCTGCCCTGGCAGCAATCATTGGATCCGGACGGATGAGCAGTTCTCACCAATTGCGTGTTTTCTTAACTCCACACCGAAAAGGATCGCCGAGCTTCGGTTTGCAAGCCACTGGCCTCCGATTTGGAGCGGCAATAGGAGTTCCTGGCCATGGATAAGGGCTCGGCGGGGTCCAAGAGATCCTACGCGGCCCGCAATGGATCGCAGGAGGAGAAGGCGAAGCGCAAGGAGCAGCCACTAAAGGCGGGGGAAGCGCTGGCTGCCAAGGAATGTGAGTGCAAAACCACACGATACATGTGCTCATTCCCACACACACACACACACACACACACACACACGAGAGCACACACACAGGATGCGAGTGTGTGGAGTTATTTCACGTTGTTTGGTTTTAATTTCGATAAAAATCGAATAAACAATTTTTAGCAAAGCTTGGCAGCTTTTTTTTTTTTTAATATTTGTGAATTTGTGAAGTCAAAATAAATTATTTTTATTTCCTACTAATATTTAAAATAAAATAAAATATAGCATAAATAATTTATTTAATTTGAAAATTTAAATTTAAAAAATTTAAATAAAAATTAAACATTTTACAATGTTATAAATAAATTTCGAAAGGCTGAAAAATTTAAAATTTAAAAATTAAAAATGTTATAAATAAAATTGTAGAGGCGGAAAGATTAAGAAAAATAAAGTAATTAAACATTTTAAAATATTATAATTAAATTTGAAAAGGCTAAAATTTTTTTAAAAATTAAAAAATTTCATAAATTTGTATAAAATATAATTTTTTTCACCCTTTCCAGCTGCAGTGAAGAAGGAGCCTGCTGAGCCCGCCGTCAAGGCTGATCCCTCCATCAAGGCTGAACCCACCACGGCCACCGCCTCATCCATTCCGGCAATTGACAAACTGCGCCGCTTCTGCTTCATTGGCTCAACGGATTCGCCCGTTTACACCGTCCCCACCCTGGACATCATCGTGGAGAGCAACTATGCGGTGCTGCAGGATCTGTGCGGCAAGGTGGCCGAGTCCGAGCTGGTGGAGTGCCTTGCCAGTGTTTTGGGCAGCGGACCGAACGCGGAGCATTTGCCGCGGTCGGACGAGCCGCTCCTCATTCTGGCCGTCTTCCTCAGCACGCACGGCGACATTAAGCAGCGCAAGATTATGCGCAATAAGTTCGCCGATCTTGTGGCCGGCGAGAGGGAGCTGCTGCTGTTCATCCAGCTGGTGAAGAGGCTGCAAAAGGTGCTCGACCGAAAGACGCCCTTCAATCGCACCGTGCGCAAGGCGGTCCTCGGCTGGTATGGCAAGCAGTCGCTGGACAAGCTGCTGCACCTGTGGTCCGTGGGAGACGCCGCCCGCTGGTCGTCGCATCGCGATCTGCTGCATCGCTGTCACTTCCAGGACGAGGACTTTCGGCCAGAGATAATGGCTGCCCTGAAGCTGCTTTCCACGTCGCCCCGCGAGCTGTCCAAGTGGCCCAGCTTCCTGGATCCCCTGGCCAGCTGTCGGCCAATTATCGAGGGTGTGGTGAAGCTGCGCCTGCTGCAGGATTCCCACGAGGCTCTGCCCATTGTAAAGAAGCTGGCGCTCAGCTGGGAACATGTGCCGCTCCACCTGTTGCACGCTCCCTGTCTCTCCAAGTTTCTGCTTCCGGGGATGAGCTACGACCAAATTCTGCACAGCTGGCTACGGCTCTTCCGACGCCATCGCCATGTGCGTCCCCTGGAGGAGCAGCTGAGGGACGAGCAAAGGCTGAAAGCGGGCAATGTGCCGCCGGTGCGACTGCTGCTGGAGGATATGCGGGTGAGGAGGCCCAAGATCAAGGGACAGATCCATGCGAGCTCTAGCTTTCTGCATAGCATCTATGAGAGATCCTTTGGCCTGAACAAGGCGCTGGGCCGCCGGCTGCACATCACCCTTAATCTGGAGCAGTGCTACATGCGCAGTGAGTGTGGCGAGGCCTCTCTATTTGTAACTTTACCTTAACTTGAATCCTTTTCCTAGAAAACCTCACCGGTCACTGTCGGTCAATGGAATACGTGGATGCCTTGGTGGCCTTGGCCTTTGGCTACTTTCGCAGCGATCCCAAGGTGACGGTGCAGTTCTGGCACGATCGCAGTGGCCAGCTGAAGACGCTGCCCTGGACCAAGGAGATGTCCATGGAGGAGGCCAAGGCCTGTTGCGAGAATCAGAAGGTAAGCATCAAGTAAAGAACTTCCTGGTGTTTATTATTCATACCTTCATTGGTTCGTCCTTGGCAGGTGCTCAAGATCAAGCAATCGCTGACGGATATCCTGGATCGGGCTTTGGAGGATGAGAAGAACACGTACGATGTGTTCCTGGTGCTGGTGCCGGGGGCAGGGCGCGGTAATCCGGGCAATAGCTCCGCAAAGTTGGCCCTCCGGCTGGACGAGTATCGCGAGAAGCGGAGCTCCAATGCCAAGTGAGTATTGATTAGCATATTTTTCAAGTGACTTAATTGATTGCATTCCCTGGGATTCCTTAGATTCATAATGGTGACTCTGCGGCAGAACCATGGCTCCATGCGGTATAGCGGCGAACGGAACGAGAATCTGCTGGAGCTGTGCAGCCTGGATGAGCATACGCCGCGCCTGATCAACGCCTTTGCCCGCAGGAAGTTCTACTAAAATGTATTTGTTGAGGGACGATGGCCTCTAGTTCGTTGCCATCTGCCGTCTCGCTCGCTTTCATAGACGCTAAGGTGCTCTCCCCCCAAACCACCCAACCACCCAACCACCCACTCATCCTCTAATCACTCCCGTTCAAATAGCTTTCATGTAACATAGAGATCCAAACCTTAATTAGCATTAACCGAAGAATCATACTAATTACTGGGTAATTAATTATGAACAGGCTCGTTTTTTGTATTCGTATTTTTTTACTCGATTTGGTGGATTTATATATTTTGAAATCGAAACTGAATCAACTGAACTGAACTCGATCTAAATTCAATTTGGATTAAAAACAATCTCAAAAGCAAAAGCAAAAGCAACAAAAAGCAAAGATACAAAGAAAAACAAAAAACCGAAAAACCAGAAAAAAAAACAAAACAAAACAAAGAAAAAAAAACAACAAACAAATTGCCTTACAAACAAAAAATGTTAGTAAAACTTTCATTTTAGTTGATGACTTTTTCAAAATCGAATCGAAACTGGAACTGAAACTGAAATACAAACAAATTATGATGGCATTTAGATAAAGTTAAAGTTAAATGTGTAAACGTAACGTAAAATGCATATTGAATATTAATCGTAAACGTAATAAATAGTCCAAGGTCGCAAGCAATAATAATCACCAATCACGTAAAGCAAATCGAAAGTTATATAGCCTCTGATCGGTCGTATTAGAATCAAATTGAATTAGCTAAATAGTCTGAAAACGCGTACAAGGAAATCGAAGGAAGAAGTATTTAGGATCCAAAAAGGAAACGGAAACGGAGAATAAACTCCCAATGTGCCATACACACACACACACACCGCCACAGCCACACACACACTAAAAACACTCACTCGATCAGCATGTATTTATTAAGATTGTGAAACCAGAAAACCATACAGAGAGAACAATAACGACGAGGAAACGCGCAACCAATTTGACTTGAGGAATTAGTTAAGTGAAATTATACTCAGATTATAAAATTAAATTACATTTACACTTGTATAGAGGAAAGCAAAACTGATAACTGAATGCCGATAACCGATAGCCGATAACCGAAATAGGAGAAACGTAAAATTATATGGGAAAAATAGGAAGAAAGAATAATATTTCTACGGGCATTTCTAAACAAAATGTTTCCAAACACACGCGTCTGTGAAGTAAACCGTTGTGATCGCTTTAAATTTTTGATTTAAACAAATACAAAAACGTAAATACAAAACAGCAAAACTACAAGCAGAAAGTCAAGAACAGCAAACAGGAAGCTATAAGTTATTCTATATATAGTTTGTGAGCGTAACCGAAAAGTACCTATACCACAAAGGCAACAACTAAAAATTAAACAAACAAACGGCACACGAATTAAGCAAAAAACATAACAAAAACAAAAAATAATAATATTATTATGAAAATATCTACTCAAACTAACCCGCGCTGCCTGGAAGGATTAAGCTAGACCCAAGAAGCAGGATTAGCTGGAAGGAAGGAACGAACTACGGATTACCGCAGAGCCGCATACACTTTACTTGATGATCATCTTGATTTCATTTAATTGTTACTAATCTTAAGGCCCATTTGTAGACTCTCTTTGAAAGAGAGGTATCTAGATTTTCTAATTTAAGTTGAATTTATTTCATTTTTTAGCCTAAGTTTTTCAAGAACTAACATAGATTAAGCTGGAAAACCACTGTGGTCCGAAGAAGAAATCTCTAAGCATATGAATTTAATCATTCCAAATTGAAAACGTATTATTTTAGTTGTTATTTTAGGACTTGCAAAACAAAAAACCTCAGAATGTAAAGTGTATTCCAAGCACAGCAACTCAAACCAAACCAGTAAAAGTTGAAACAATAAAACCTAATGCCAAGGAAACACACACAACACAACACTCATACACATACATTTCAGTTAGGGAAAATTTAAATTAAAAACGAGCATAAGGAAAATTATTGTTGTTGATCAAATCAAATCAATTTAACCGAAACTATGAACTAAAAGCTAAACTGAAATCGAAACGAATTGAATTAAATCCGTAGCAAAGCAGCAACAAGAGCAAAACATCATGTGATATCTATTTCAAAAATAAATCAATTGATAAAACTAAAGAAAGGGAACCCTTAACCATAAAACAGAAGCAGAATATAGTAAAATTAGCCTAAAGCCACGAAGCGTTCAGAAAAACAAACTTTGAAGATTTTTTGTATAATTTCCCGTTGGAAGAGTTACTTAAGAACCCAAACCACAGACCGACCGAGTATTACGTACAAATTACACACACAACAGCAAAATACATGGCTCGACTTTGACTCTCTATCTCACTCTATATCTCGCTCTCTCCTTGTCTTTATCTCTATCCTTCTCACACACTCACCACTTCTCTCTCTGTCGTAGAGTTAGTCGAAATTCGGATTGTACGCGCAGTCTCCAGAAAACGATCGAAATCCTTGCTAAAGTATTCCAGAAGGTTTTTTATAAGCATATACATATACGTATACATACTTCTTATACACTAATCTAGGCTAAAGTTCAATAAATTCTGAATGATTCGAACAGCAAGAGATAACTGTACTTATTGGGAAGGGGAATTGGGACTTTTTTTTATTTAATCCTTTTGGGAAATTAGCACTGCTTACTTTCTTCCCTTTTAACAATTCCCTTGATCACTTGAAATTCTTTTAACTTTATTCATTCTTCTGAACTTTAAATATTTATTACTTTTTTAATTTATTAACATACTCGGCTCTTGATAAAATAAAACTGATTTTAGAATTGAATTGGTTAATTTAGATAGAAGCTTTTCTTAGGAGAGAATCTGGCTGTCTCCACTTCCACTTCCGCTTCATTTCCCTTGTCCTTTATTTATTCTCCGTGATTATTCCCGCCGGTCCGCACACATACAGCTGCTGATGGTCCCGCTCCTTGAGCGGCTTGAAGCCCAGCTCATCGACAGGTATTCCGTACTGCTTGAGCTTGCACTCGTAGGTCTCCAGGAGATCGTCGTGGGCCTTGCGCGCCTTGGCCACTTGGTAGCGCAGGTCCAAAATAATCTTGTTCTTCTCGTCAACAATGTTGCCCACACGCTCGTCCAGGCACGTCAGCTTATCGGCAAAGTTCGGGGCACAGGTGGCTATGGTCTCGTGCAGGACTATGCTGCGCTTCTCGTCCTCCCTTACCAAGGCCGCGATCTTTCTCTCCAACAGGACATTCTTCAGGCCAGTCTTCTGCTGCAGCTCCACAATGACGTCGTTGAAACGCTCCTTTAGTCCCTCCCGTTCGGTTACCAGGGAATCGTTGCGTAGGATGAGCGTTTCCGCCTCCCAGGTGAGACCCTTGACCTTCTTCTCCAGGCGCGTGTTGCGCGTCTTGAGGCGACTTAGCTGCAGCTTGTCGCGATCGTAGAAGCCAAGCTTACGGCGCAGCTCGTTCAACTGGATGTTGGCCGACTCCAGAGGCTCCTTCAGACGTCGGTTCTCCGCTGCTGTGTCGGCAGCGATCCTATCCGATCGCTCCGCCTGCTTGCGGAGGTGCTCCAGCTGCTCCTTCATGCTGCCAATCAGCGCCAGATTATTGATGGTGATGTCGTTGTAATAGTTCTTCATGTCGTTGAAGGCCAGATCGTGGTGGTCCTGCAGATCCTTGATCTGCTGGTTCTTGCGCTCCTCCACCTCGAACATCTGGGTGCCATAGAACAGATCCAGCTTGGCCTTTTGCTCGATCATCTTCTCCTCGTGCAGCATCTCGTTGTCCTTGCGCTCGCGCTCGAAGGTGATGCGCTGATCCCTGGATTGAAAGCAACAGCTGGATAAGCAGGAAAATTTCAAGGATAATCAAGGGATACCCACAGAAGCGTCTCGTTGAAGTGAGCCTCCATCTGGCGCAGCTGCATCTCGCTCATCTCCATCCGCTCGCGGAGCATCCGGCGCAGCTGGCGCTTATCCCGCTGCAGCTCGTTCTCCTGGAGGGCATGATGCTCCTGGGCCAGTTTCAGTTGGGTCATAGCCTCAGCGCGCAGTTCGCCCAGCTTGTTGTGGTTCTCGAACTGCAGATGCTTCATCTGCTGCATCACATGCTTGGTGTCGATGTCCGCCAGGTCTTGTGTGGCCTCGATCTCCTTGTCCTTCTGCTGCAGCTCATAGCGGGTTTCGTCTGAAGGGGGTCAGGGGTTGTCACAATCAAGGGATTCTCGCCAACAGAGTCAGTGGAAAGGCTTACCCAGCTGCTGGCGCGTGATCTCCCAAAAGGTGCGGATCTTGTCCCGCTCCAACTGAAAGTAGTTGCGCTCCTCCCTCTCCCGATCCATTTCCGCCTTAAGCCGGAGGGCAAAGGCCTCCAGCTGGTCACGGGTCATGGCCGAGGTGTCCACGCCATCGATAAGAACTGGAGAAAAGGGTCAACAATGAATGGGAATTGGGCTTTAATTCTGGCTTAGCCTAATCATTATATTCTAGTTAATTTCTGGCATTTTTGCTATTTAAGTTGGACTGACTTTGCTGTTTATTTGGCCAAGTGAGTGGGTGAGAGAACTTTGGCCGCAGTTTTTGGGAGCTCCTCTCAGCTTTATGGCAATTTAATGAGAGCGGCACGCCTGGCTACCCCTTGGGCAGTCCAGTCCCTCTGCCACCGCCCGCATATGTGGCCCGGCAGCAGACTGTGTTGTAATTGTTTTCTGTAATTGGCATCGTGGGCCGGCTGGTGCCAGGACTCGGACTAGCGGCAGGACCACGACTAAGACTCCAACTAGAAATCACACAGAGACAAAAATCTACAAAGATACTTGAGAGACTCGTCTTAAAAGAGACTTTAAAGTTGACTTCAAGTCAATATTTTTAAGGTTTTTTTTTTATCAATTGATAAATACTTAATTACAGGACATAAAATTCTCTTAATTTCGGCCAGTCTCACTTTGTTTTTCTCCCAGTGTCTGCATAGAAACAATTATGTGCGTTAGATGTCGCAGGAAAATGGCGAAAGGGAGCTCGGAACCAGGAGAAACTGCAGTGAGCTCACTCGTGGAAATTAAGTGGACAGTTTGCCGATCCCCTCCATGGGCCCCCTGATTTTTTCCCTCTTAATTTCGGGCCTGCAAGGCCTGGGCAGAGGAATTGCATTGGGTCCTTTTGGTCCTCTTCATCCCCTCCTCGCATCTGTGCTGGCCCGCTTCTCTCCTCACGCAGATTATCGTTATTTACTAATTGTTTTGCTTGGCCTTTTTAAATTGCCCTGAATGACCAATGTCCACCCATTCCCGACTTCTTTGGCACCCTGCTGCCATTAATGTTCCGAAAATGAATAGCCTGGCAGTTGTTCACCGTTCTCATCCTTATAACCAAGCATTCAATTCGCCTGTCTCCTTTTGGAGAGGCTTTAACAACTGGCCAAATTAAAGAGAAAGTGCACAGGGAAATTATGAAAAGGCTTGGGTATCTATCGAGTTTTTGGGAAAATATTTTAAAGTTTGTTTTATAAAGTAACTAAACTTGTAATTTTGTGATTTCTAATCTGTGTTTTTTATTTTATGATTTAACAAGAAAGGAAGCTGACTTCTGCAGGGTTAAATCTAATATAAAGTACCTGGTTCTTCCACAAAAATAAATTAATAATACTAATAATAATACAGTCCAACAGTGCGTATACGAAATACTTGGGGCTCTGCCATAAATGGCTGAATTAGAATAAAATAACAATAAAATAAATTCATAAAAAAGTATAAATAAAATAAATTATAGTGTTTCAAATTAAACATGCATAAAATATTTATTTTTAAAAAGTATAACAATCTTTTTATGAATTTATAAAGATAACTTATCATTATTTTTAATTGAAAATTAGTCTAAGTAAATTAAATATAAATATAAAATAAATATAACTAATATTTACACATTCCAAAAAATAACCTACACTAAAAAAAATATAATAATTAAATGTTTAAAATATTTATAGCATTTATATACCCTGTAAGGTTATTATAATTTCAGTCAGAAGCTAGCAGAACAGTGAAGGCCTCATTTCCGACCCTATAAATCATATATATTCTTGATCAGCATTAACAGGCGCTTCTTTCTAAGCATATTTGAAAGAATACCAAATTTTTTAAATTTTTTTCAAAATTTGATAAGGGGTTACATCATTAAAATTCTCAAAAATGTCCAAAAATTTTGATTTCTTAAAATTTAAAATTCGGTATGCATATTTATTAAGCTGGAAAAAACTAGCATAAAAAAGTTTTCCAAACTGAAATTAATGCATTTTTGGCTGAGATTTGATCGATTTTTGATTCGAAGTCAAGGGTATACAAATTTCGGCTTTCCGAATTTAGTTTCCTTTCTTGTTAGACTAAATTATAATCATTAAAAATAAGAATTTAATTTAAAATGGATATTAGCTTACAATATAACAATTTATACCTTAAAGGGAAATTATAATATTTAAATAAAAAATATTTTGTTCACTCACCTGGCATTTTTTTGCCCTTCTTGCCCTTTTTACCCTTCGGCGGCTGAAAGAAAAGGGGATATTTTATAAGTACAACTATTAAATAAAATAATTATCAAAGTTAGGTAGATAATCCTCATACAAGAATACATATTAATACCCAGAAGATTCCCAGAAAACCCGTCTAATTTTTGACGGCAGATGAGCCCGAGACGACTCCCTTAGAAGCTGAAAAACCCAAACTTGCCCCCAAAGAATTTCCACATTTGTCTATGCAAATTGAATCTGAGCTTTCTCGGGCATGGAAAATACTAAGGATGGTGTTGGTTACTTGGCACAATTGTCGTCTGCTGCCGGGCAACTATTTTTCGCACTTTAAATCCTTTAACAGCGCTTAATTCGATTCTCCTCTCTCTCTCTCTCTCGTACCCAGAGGAGGGCAAGGAGTGGGAAACCCGGCGGAGAGCTGCCATCGTCGCTTTAAATAATGTGATGGCGCGGCTTTCAAAACAATTTCGCAACAGCTGTTGGCTGTTGGCTGCTGGCTTATTGCATATTTTATGACTGCAAATTATTCAAAAATTTTCGAAGCCGCCTGCGTCCCGGCAACCGCGCTTCCTCCCATTCTCAAATACAAATAAATACATACATATATAAATAAATATGTAAAAAAATAAAAAATAAAATGATAAAAAAGAAGGAGGAGAGCGGAACGAAACAATGGCCACTATATGTATGGGGCAGGTCTATACATAAACAAATGATCGAAAATAGACAACAAACGAGGGCAAGACTCCAGCTTGGCTGCCATAAATATACAGTGAAGATGCAGTAAATGGGAGTTTTACCAAGCTAAAGTAGAGCTTTGGTATGATAGAAATTATAGAAAAATTTAATTTAAAGACTTCAAAAGAAATTTCTTTAAAAAAAAATGAAAGTAAAGACAGGATTGATCATGGAATTTCCAGCCTTTCTGCTTTTTCCAAGCACTGCTTATAAGCAAGCAGTTTTCAATATTCCAGAAACCAAAGGGTTGTGTCACCCTGGGCTCCACTGTACCCGCTATGCATACATTTACAGGGACCAGGGACGACGGCAGTATTCAGTTGTGTTGTATATGCAGCAACAGCCTGGCTTGGCATGAAAAATTGAATGCAACTGAGGCTGAAAGGAGAGCGGAGCCGGAAAGCGGCAGCAAGAAGAAGCAGCAGTCAAGGAGGAAAGGGAAATGGCCCAAGCAGTGCACTCACTGCTTGTTGATATGGCGGCGGCTGCTGGCACTGATTTAACAACTTATTACTCACCATTTTGGCGGCTCTTGTACTCGCTGTTCTTCCTTAAATCTGCTTTATTCAGGGATCTCCTAGTTGCAGGACCAGTCTCCTCTGTTAGTTTCTGGCAACTGAGCCGGTTCCGTGATGTCCAACAAACAAAACAAACTTATCGATAAAGCAGTTGACAACGCGGTTGCCAGAGCCGCTCTTATGACTGTCTGTGTGCGTGTGCTTATGTGTATTTGTGTGCGTTTAGTGGTGTAGGTGTGCCAGGCAACCGCTTAAAGGTTATAACCTTTTTTTTCGCTTTCAACTCTCCTCGCTTGGTTTTTTTCAGGTTGGAGACGGGAAAATCGGGTGGGAAAAATATACAGCTATCACCTGGGCTACTGAGGGGATATATTTTTTTTTTTTGAATATTGAAAGCATTTTAATCAATGTAGGAAAGTCGTTTTGATTTTATTTTTCAATACAAGCTTTATTTTTAAGAAAAACACATTCTTTGAATTTTTAAATTTAATTTTAATACAATTTACATTACAAAAAAGATGTGCATAAATATATATATAGGTAAATTATGCATTTATTGGCCTTAATTGAAGGTTTAAAAGTAAAAGTATGTTTATACCCCTGCAGGATATTGTATTTTTGGGCTGTCAAGGAGTAATTTCCTATCCTAAAAAGTATCTATATACTTTATCAGCATCAACAGCCGAGTCAATCTAGCCATGTTCGCTAGATAGAAATAATTTACAGATTTTTATATATTTTTTGTAAGGGGATACCTAATTTTTAACTTAATTTTTGGAATTTCAAAGTCCATATGCTAGTTATTTAAATAAATGTAATAAAAATGTATAATTAGTTTTCTGCCTTTGAACCAATTGCACACTGCAAGGGCATGCCAACTTTCTTTCTTGTTTCCCCTGAATTTATTTGGTGAATTTTTTGTTTAAAAAAATGTTAAAGTTATTTACAGATACTCTAAGGGAAAGCATTTTAATCAATATGGGAAAGTAAACTTAAATAAACCAACAAAACTATAAATGAGTAAAATTCTTTAGTAAAATTAATCGAACGAATCGAACAAACGGTGACCTTTAACCCTTAAAAGCAATTTAATTTAGTTGTAAAGATAACAAGTTGAATATTCATAATTATAGTCATTTGAGTTAAAGTAAAAAAAAATATATAAATATTTAAATAAATAAATAAATAAATATACAAATAAATATATAAATAAATATATAAAAAAATATAAAAATAAATATATAAATAAATATATAAATATATTTTTCAGTAAGAATGTCAAAATATTTTAAATAAACATCTTAATTTCACAAAAAGCTAGTTCAAACTCTCTTTTGCCTTATCGCTGTTTGCTGTCTGCTCTCTACTGTCTACTGTCTACCAACCTCCCCACCCAATGATGCCTCCCTGCACTTGGCCATCTTTTGCATTTGGTTGTTCATTTGCCTGTTTGTTTGGCGGACTTTAAATGCCTGTGGCCTGTGGAGTTTCTGCTGCTGACTGGCTAATTTGATGATTAGAAATGTGATGAAGTGCGCCACTAGGAGTATTCGCATCAAGAAGTTGCCAAGAAAGGATCAGGGAATAAGATATATATAAAGACATATGCCTTTAATAAAATAGAATTTCCTTAAATTTATGTTTACCTAAAAGCTATTGCAGATTATAAATATCATCTTGTATTTTCCCCACGGAAATGCATTCTGCATTCTTGGTTATTTATCTGCCTTTTGGCTTTCCGCTTCGGAGTTTCTGCTCCTGACTGGGCTAATTTGATAGTCTCGTGAAATACGATACTTGAGAATCGAGATTTCCGCTTCCTTGCCTGCCCGATGGCCTCGAAAATCTCGCTCGAATCAACTTTATTAGTCAGGGGGGGCCATAGCACCTATGGCTGGAAAGACTTTAACTGGGGCATTTTCTCGCCTTAATTAATGTACAGAAGAGGGAGGGAAGCTGGGAAAATGGGAAATTGGTGGTGGCATTGCGTTGTGTAAACAAAGGAGGTGGACCAGGGGCCATATTGCTGACTTTCGGCGGCTCTCCGGTTAAATGCTTTAATTGAAATTAATAACCGCAGCCAGTTTTTGGCCAGTTAGCTGAGAAGAACCCCGTGGCTTTCGGGTTGGAACAACATTTTCGGGCACAGACACCGAGAATTCTCAATTGTTTTCATTAAAAGTCAATTTCTGATAGCAAAGATGCTGAGGCAGGTGCACAAAAAGAAAATTGGGTTATCAAAAAAATATTGTATATTTAAAAAAAAATATTAAAATAATATGAAAAGGATAAGATGTACAAAATAAAACAAGTAAATTGTTAAAAGTTAAATTTTGTTTTGAGTTTATATCAAAGCCTTTTTATCTGCTTTCATAATTTATTATTAACTTCAGTAAATTTTAATAAAAAGAACAGAAATAAAAATATAACCTTTAAATTTTTAATAATTTAATTACTTAAATCAGTTTATTAATTTTTAAACATCAAATTTATAGCCTGAAATATATTATAAATTTTTGTTTTTCATATTTTTTATATATATAAATATAAAAAAAATTTAAAATAATGAATAAATAAGTAGTAATTTTTATTTTAATTGTAAATATATACATTTATTTTTTAAAATTTGTTTTTAAATATTAATGGGCACAAATATTAATATTTATAAAAATTACTAATCATTCATTTATTTATTTTATTTTATTTATTTATCATTTTAATTATTTAAAAAAAATTTCTTTACCAATTTTAATTTTCGTGTACCGTCAACCCTTTTTCACCGCCTTTTCCTTTGGCCTGCATAATTTTTGTTTCATTTTATTCTGGCCAACGGCTGCGGTCGGTCATGGCCCATTGAGTTGCGTAACGGCTGCCAAGGGTCGCCGGCAAAACGGGGGACGGGGGTGGTTTGGAAAATGCTGGTAAAGGGGGGGTAAGCCAAGAAAAGCACTGATTGAAAGTGAAAGTATTTAAAATATGATTAGAAAATTTGCTTATCGAGGTGGAGGTGTGTGCGGGCTCTTTAAGAAAATGCGTTTTAGGGAAAAAATCATTTGATTTGGGTGAACAAAATAATATTAAAAATTGTATAATTATGAATAACCTATATTTAATATATATTTATATTAATAATAATTAAATGTTTGATTTTTAAATAATAAACTTGTAATTAATTACCTTCCAGCAGACTCTCTCGTAGGAGATTTCCTTTTTTAAAAACTTTTTACTGCATTTTAAACCTTTTTTTTTTGTTTATTTGAAGATTCTTTAATTACTGATTGTTCCTAGAATAAAATATAAAATAGAAATATATAGAAAATTTCCATATATCTCGAAGTATATTAAAATATCTTAAAAAAACAAAGAAGTTGTGTTACAATTTAAATTGAATATTAAAATGTTATGTTTTTTAAGATCTAAAATAGAGAAAAATGTTTTAAAAAAACCCCTAGGATAGCTTACCAAAATGATTGCATAATAGTAGATAAATGTCAACTGGGTTGATGCAGCTGCCAGACTAAATCGTGGTGTGTGGAAATTCCTAGAGTTTTCCCAGCGAGAAGAGAGAGCGGGGGCCGGTGCAGTGCTCATTGCGGTGGCAAAAGTTATTTGCTGTGTTATTTTCACAACAACTTCCGCTCGGCGCAGAAACGGATATCCTGCCTCTGAGTGAGAGATCCCAGATAGCAAGTGGGTAGGAGCCAGGAGCTGGCGGCACAGTTGGAAAATTATTTGTTGGTGCAGCTGCTTGGACGCCTTGTCTTGTCTGTTTGTTAGCTGTTAGCCCCCTCGCCATATGCAGATTTTGCTTTTACAACTCTCGATTCAAACTTTGACTTGTGGCCCCAAAAGACATACCCCCGAATTCTGGCAATTTAAACTTTCTGATTAATTTTAATAAATATATTTTTGTCCTTTATTTGTAGAATTTGTTCGTTTACCATACAATATATATATATATATATAATTTGTTTTTGTATATATTTGCTGGTTTATTATATAAGATATATACTTTTAGTTTATGCGTTTTATGCCGGTTTATAGTACTTTATATATATATATACTATATATATATTTGCCTATATATAGAGCTGCTCTTTTTGCTTTTATTCTTGTCTTCTTTTCTGTGGGGATTATCGAGAGGACCTTTGATTAAGCTTCAGTTTTATTTTTGGTTGAACATTCTGCCATCCTACATATACATATTACAGTTTATCGATATAATATCGCTTCGTTGGCTATATACATCGTTTATTTTTTTTAGCTGTGACACTGTAACTGGCAAGCGCCTTCTTATATACAACTCTTAGGTCTAAAGTGTATTTCAAGTGCAACACATTTATTAAGTTTATTTGAAAAAAACGAAAACAAAACTATATACAAAGACCAAGGAAAGTAGGGGAAACTTTGGAACAATTAGAAAAAAATTAACACTCCAAATTACTTTCTATTCTCTATATATATATTCGTTCAGCATTTTAGGTCTGCTAATAATGGCACATAATATTATTGTTTATCTGTGTGTTGTCTGGGTTTTAGTTTCGATTTTTGATATACGTACAGTACCATTTATAGAGAGAGATATATGTTATGTATGTATGTGTGTGTGTGTGGGGAGATATATCCTTTAAGCGACCGCTTAGCATATGAACAACCTTGAATGGAACCGAGTCCTATAAGCCCGGATCCATTTGTATAACTATGTATAGTTTCTATATGTACTCGAATATGTGTTTTTAAATAGTTTTCTTTTTGTTTTTATTTCGTTTTCATTTTTGTTTTTGGTTTTATTTTTATTTTAGTTTCTTATTTTTTATACAAATTTCCATTATGCACCGCCCCCCCATAGCTTGTTTTGCTTTATACACAAACTAAAAGATATAATACTTATGCAAGTGTAGGTAAGGGGTATGTGTGTGTGCTGCCTAGATTTGATTTTATTGTGGCCACATGCAACATGGGGCACACACAGCATAGGACAAAGCGACCCTTAATTAAAATGCAACAAATGAACAAAACGAACAAAAGGCCACTGCTCCTGGGCAGGACAACTGTTGCTCTGCCCGAGATGGACTCGAATAAAATTTCAATTAAATCAATTCGAGCATGTGGCCAAAAGGGTACCATCTCAAGTGTCCTGCCTGGGCCGCCTCAAGTGTGCCATGCCTGCAACCTGCAACCTGAAGCATTTGTAATTGAATTTCGGACTCTACGGCTGGAGTGGCCTGTTATCTCGTATTTGTTTAATTTTATTTCTCGCTCGGTCGCTCGCCAGTCATCAACTGATGCAAAGATTACAGCTGCAAGCCAAAGTTGCCGTTCAACTTGAGCTATTTCCAACGCTGCCTGGGTCAAGGCACAGAGCGAAAAGCCTTGGAAATTAATTTTAAAGTTTAAATTATAATCAAAACAAAAGAAAAACAAAATAGAAAGGCAAAAATGAATTTTTTTAAATTTGGAAAATTGTTTTAAAAGTTAAAAAACATGCATGCTAAATTTATTTATTTTTTAAATTAAATTTGTTGCCAAATTTTGATAATTTTAAAATCTTAAAAATTTCGGAATATTTATTTTTATTAATTTTGGGATAAAAAATCTACAACTAAGCCAAAAATAAATAAAATTCAATTCAAAAAGCGCTAGTAAATATTTAAAAATTAAAATTTTAACTATGTAACCCCTTATAATTTTTTTTTTTAATTAGTGAAATATTTTTGTAGTATTTTTGGAAAAAATCTTAATTAAAAAATTCATAAGTAAGCCAAAGATGCATTAAATTCAACTCGGAAAGCTGTTCTGGGTACATTTTTATAATGTTAATAAAACTGCGTTCTAAATTTTAGTTTAAATATTTACTTATAATTTTAAATAATTTTGTTAAATAAACAAAATCTAAGAAAATCCATAACTAAGCCTAATTTTCAATACATTTTTTTTCAAGGAATATTTTAAAGAATATCGGTAAATAAATAAATTTAAAGAAATTTTTATATTATTTTTGATTAAAAAATTGTTTATATTTAAATTAAACTATTTATTTAGAACAGTGACTTGGTGCTTTGGCCAGCTGTTGCTCGACAGTTGCTTGTCAGCCATTGAGACATTACAAAGCGAAGCCATTTACCAGGATATATGCTTGCACACACATAGGGACACACACACTCGCACACCCCTAAGGGTATTCAAGCCGACACTCATTTCATTATTAAATCAAAAAAGTTGAGTAAATTTTAGCCAGCGGCTGACAGACTCCTCTTCCGCACTTATTTTCCACATATTTTCCCTACATATATATATATATATTTTCCTCTGGTGATCCCCCGCCCCCCCTGGGTGTGTGTGTGTGTGTGTAACAATTCAACTTGATTGCCATTTGTTTTAGCGGGGCTGCTGTCCCGTTTTAACCCCCCTTCCACCCGGAAAATGCGGGAAATGTTTTGTGGCCAACACACGCACACTCATACAAACACACACACACATACAAGTACATCCACCCCTCTCCCCCCTCTGTGTTCTCCTGGGTAAGCGGTGTATTCAATTAAACTTCCGTCAAACATGAAGTAAACTCCCTGCCTCCTCCACCTCGGAACCTGCATTTTCCCTTGCCACCCACCCACATTTTCCCCCAATTCATCCCGCTGCAGTACTTGCCTCGGGGTTATAAAATAAACATGTTGCCACACACAAAATTTAAATAGATACAAGTTTGCTGCCACACTGCATAACACAATAAACCGCAGTAAAACAAAGGAGAATGGCAAAAAAATAAAAGGGAGAAGGGGAGGAAAGAAAAGAAAAGGAAAAGAAATTATGAAGAAGCTGGAAAATAAGGATATCACTCAGGTTAAGGTTTGGCCCATGTTAAGTCATATTTAATTTAGGCTTTAAAAGTGACCTTTCTAGGAGGAAAAATAAATTAAGAAAAAACGCAGGAAGAGAGATCTGGGAGAGATTTAAAATAAAAATTAATAAAAAGGTAATTTTTTCTGTTAACTAAACCATTAATTGGCATTTGTTCTAAATTTTGAGAACCTTTTAGGACTTTCTTGGACCATATTAAATTAGAAATAATATAATTTAAAAAATAAATAAATAAAAAATGGCATCTAAAACTTAACTAAACAATTAATTACCAACTTTTTTACATTTTCAGGACCTTTTAGGACTTTCTTTGACCTAATACATTATAAATAATAAAAATTAAATTATAAATAAATAAAAATAATAGTAAATTCGGTTAAATAAACTATTAATTACCAACTTTTCTAAGGCCAACAACTCTTATTTCGCTTCCTGAATTTTTATACTCTTCACCCAAAATAAAGGACAACTTAAAGACAGCAGTTGCCGCCCAAGGAGGAGCTAGAGCTGAAGCAGGACCCAGGAGCCAGAAAGCAGAAAACAGAAAGCAGGAATGATAAAAAGGGAAATGCGAAATTAAAATACAATTTGACGGCATCAAATAGAGCAATTAAGCGGCACCGCCCACCCACAAAATGCCCCCCCACACACCCAAGCAGTGCGTCCTTTTCTCTCTCTCTCTCTCTCTCTCTGCCCCACCCTCAAAAGTAGGCAACACTGAGGCACACATGCGAGCGGGGTAAACGGGGTGGAAAACTTGATTACAAGTGTCGCGGAAAGCCCCAAAAAACAACTTAAACTGCGGCTCCATAACCATCATAAGCAGCAAAATACACATAAGTACACTGGGAGAAAAATATACTTGAATATAATATTATATATACATAATATATAATAGAATAGAAGCCGAAAAGGGTAGAAAAGTGTTTTAAAATTTTGAGTTTTTTAAGGGAAACGAAATGAAAATTAATAAATTTATATTTTCTAATTAAATAATATAAATAAAAAATTTATAAATAATATAATTAATTTAGTAATACAAATATATAATTTATAATAATTTTAAATAAATAATTTAAATATTTTGATGATTTTTAATGATGATAATATTAATAATATTATGAAATTATTATTGACTGATCAAATTTTAAAATGTTTAGAGGTTTATGTTTCCATAATATAATTTTCTGATATCAATTCTTGATTTATTAAACCAGAAAATTTAATATTTCAATGAAAATCAAAATAATTGATCATTTTCCTGTACCTTAGTTTATAATTAAATAATAAATATATAAAATTTCACATTTAAATCAATTCGAGTAAAATATACAAATTGTTTTCTGTGCATTTTGTGCCTGATTGTCTGGCATTGTTGTTGCCAAAATGCATATATTTTCCACATTCACATTTGTATTTGTTGTGCCATTTACGCAATACAATGCGGGACAACAAAGGACTCGCGCTTTTGAAAGGCAGCAACAGGAGCAGCAGCAACACCAACAGCAGCAGCAGCAGCAACCTTAACTATTTGAAGCAGCAACAAAGGAGCAACAGCCACATCCTAGCAGCTATAACAGGCTTAAAATGAACACCAATTGAATTAGCTTTGGGTTTAAAAAATAAAAAATAAAACCGGCTAATTTTTAAATGAATTCTTGCTTGATTTACAACATAAATTGTTGAAGTAAGAAAGTAGAAGTAAGCATATTACGCATAAAAACCCTCTTAAATCATAAGAACATGCCTCATAAATACTTAAAAAGCAATAAAAATAATTATAAATTAATTCAAGAATCTTTAGAGTCAATAATTAAGTTGCAGCATAATTTAATTGTTAAATAATAATAACAATAAATCAATAATAATATATTTAAACCCAATATTTACTAGATTGCTTTCTCTTTTGGTGACCTTTTTTAATTATTTGTACAATATAGGAAGTTATATATTGTAGCTGCAACATGAGGCGTCCAGCAAATAGGCCACAACTACAACATTAACACATCTACAGCAACAGCAGCAGCAGTAGTAGCAGCAGCATCAGCATCAGTAGTTGCTGCAACAACAGGATGAGTGTTGCTGCCGCTTGACTAGTTCCAATGTGGAAATGCTGCTGCTGCTGCTGCCGCTTGGCTTCCTTCTTCTTGGGCTTCTTGGTGTAATTCGAAACACTTGTGTCAACGTGGCCAACACTCCCTCGCATTTTCCGCCCATTTTCCACAGCCCCCCTTCAGGACCTTCCCCCCGCGCTCTTGCCAAGCCTGCTGCTGACATGTTTCTTTGGGGTGGAGGTAGTAGGAGGATGTTGCTGCTGCTGCTGTTTGTTGTGTTGCTGTTGCTGCGGTTGTCAGCGTCTTATTATCATCATCAGTGGCAGCTTTTGGCGGTTTTGTATATTTGCAGGCAGCAGAAGGCAGAAGGAGTTCTTTCTTTATTTTTTTGTTGTTGTTGTTGTTTTTATCATCTTAGTTGTAAGTTCTGGCAGAGGGATTGTTCTTGGTTTTTGGTGGGGGGCTATGACAGGGTTGCTTACAATGAAATTCACTTTGCCAAAAAGTTTTCATTTCATTAAAACGTGTGTGTGTGTGTGTGTGTAAATATGAGAGTGTGCGAGTGTGTGTGGTTAACTGACATGCAAGTAATTCATCAAAAGCAAATGCAACCAACAAAACAGACGGCAGCTGGGTGCCGAGAGTTTCTGTGTCCACAACTTACACTCAAAAAACAAAAACAAAAAAAAAACACCAAAATATAATAAAAAACAAGACAAAATATACAGTAAATAAAATAAAGCAAAAAAAAAGAAAGCGAAAGTTTTGGCAAGGAAAAGGAACTTATGCCACAGGAGAGGGGGGTTAAGACCAGTGCCAGTTCAGGGGGTTAAAGCAAGGATATCAGGACCTTAGAGACAGGAGCTTAAGGGCTTAACACAGCGTGTGCATATAATTTGCATAAACATGCAGCAATTTAATTATCTTTAATGCCGGCACAATTATCAAATATATTTTGTGGAGCACATAAATTACAAAAATTATAAAAAGGGATTACAACAAGTAAACCCACCCTCTTTCCATCTCAAATCCCATTTATTATACGCCGAATGTCAATCAAAGTTAACAAATGAACAAATGTCAAACGAAACTGACCCGAAATTAACGGAAACGGAAGACCCACAAAGGAGTGAAAGCAAAAGGGAAATTATTTTCTTCTTTTCTTTTTCTCAGAAATCAAAAAGTTTCACCATGTTTTACTTATTATTTCTTTCTCACATTAATTGACTTTGTTTTTTTGGAACTTGGATGTGTATAAATCGGTTTGGGAAATCGAAAATCGGGAAAAAGGTAAGAGAAACGCCTAAAAATGAAATGAGAAAATCAAAAGAAAATAAAATGGCAAATCAATTCGGAAGTCTGTCTTTAATTAATGGTCAATCAAAAGGGTCACTCCACTTCGACTTGAAAACTAGGCGATAAATATTTTAAAATACTTCCTAATAAACAGATTTTAAGTGTACTTTAATACCTACAAAAAATAAAAGAAAATGTGTGTTACAAGAAGTCTTAACAACAAAAAGAAATTATATGTTTTGAATGATGATTCTTTTAAATTCTTTTTTTAGTTATTAAAAATATTTTTTAACCATGAAAATGCCAAACTGATTAAGCTTGTAAGAAATATATAATTTCTGGCCCTGGGGGGGTGCCTTATTTTGTTCAGTGCCTCGATACACTGTAAATGCTTTTGGGTACCGCTTAGCACTGTGTTTAAATTCAACCTTAAGCTAGCTGTGATTACTTAACTGTGCAACCCCCTTAAAAATGTTTGGTAACACTAGAAATTCTTGCGTTTAATAAGTACATTCACTAAATATGGATGCCTCCAAAGACCATCCCTGTCTGCTTACGTTTCTTTCAATTTTCTGTTTTTGTTTTAAACAATTTAACATTTTCTACTACAACATGTGTGTATGTTTGAATGTTTTTCCAACGTTTTTTTTTTGGTTTCAAGTGTTTTACTGGAAGTGTTGGTGTTTGATTGGTGTGTAATGGTGAGTGTTGGTGTTTAGTTGGTGTTTTTCTTTCATAGAAGCGCACACTGTTAAACATTTTTTAGGTGTCTTTTTCTATCTCTTGGAGAAAGGGTATTTGTTGTGGAGATTTGTTGGTGAATGCTTACCTTAGATGTGTTGGTGAAAGTGTTGATGAATGTGTAGGTGTCTTGGTTAAAGTCTTAATGTCCCCTTCTGATTCTTGAAGATAGAGTATCTGTTGAGTTTGTTGGTGTATGTCCTGCCTGAAACATCGTTGGAGAATGGTTTGGCGAAATTTATACCTGAATATGACATGTTTTTGGTATCTCTTTTGGTAAGAAACCCCATTAGCTATTGAGTTTTTTAGGGGAATGTGTCGCCTGTGTCGTATTCGTGAATGTGTGGCCGAATGTGCATATTACACTCTAAAACATGTGTGCTGTTCGCTCGGGAGAGAATGTCCTCCTGGCGGATGTGTTGGTGAATGTGTCGCCGGGTCCGTTGGACTGCGTATTATAAGAGGCAGAGGGAGAGCGTCAGCAGAAAGCCGGACACGGCCGACAAACCCATTAAGAGCGGCTGTCGACATTGCCGGCTACTCCGTGGCCAGGAGTCCAAGGACAGGGACAGTGACAGTGGCAGGGTGAGCAGGAGCAGCAGCATCAGGATGGGGCAACGTGGGGTATTGCCCCGTAATCGCGAGCCGCCGGAGCTCATTTCGTTGTTGTCGATGGGTACGCGCCCTTCCGTATTGCCGCCATAATAGGTCGGCTTACGGGTTGCCTCCCCACCACCGCCGCCTGCTGCACCTGCTCCGGCCCCCACTCCCCCAGCACCACCTGCTCCAGTGGCCGCCGCTCCGTGCTGCTGGTGATGGTGGTGGTGATGGTGCTGCTGATGTTGATGCTGATGCTGATTGCCGCCGGAGCTGCCCGGCTTATGTGTGGCCGGTTTATTGCCGCTGGTGTAGTAAACGTGCGGCGATAACGGTGTCAGGCCCCCGCCTCCTCCCATGCCACCCCCATCGCCATAGCCACCGTCGCCGTCGAAATCCTCAGCGGATCCGTACTGCAGCTCCTCGTCGTCCGGCTGGTAGGTGACTTTGACTTGTTGTTTCTGCTTTAAAATGTCATTGGCATCCGCGTCCAGGCCTCCAGCACCACCGCCGCCTTTTCCGCTGCCGTTCGAAGGATTTTTATTACGATTCGGTCCGGGGATTTCTGTTGTGAGCGGAAAAGAAGAAAAAAAAACAAAGGAGCAAATGAGAAAATGTAATTGAAACAAAGGTGCAAATACGTCCCATTTCGCGGATACGTACGTCTGACGTGAGCTGTGGGACAGTTGGAGTCACAAAAATAGGGTCAAAAGGGGAATTTTTAAAATAAAAACTAAAGTACTTTCTTTGGTTTAAAGAAACATAAATAAAAGTATATAAATCAAAGTGTTGATCAAGTTCTTGAGATTATAATAAAGTGTATATTGCTTTGTGTCCTCAACTGTAGGGGTAAAGTTGGTCATAAAACTCACCATATAACCGGATGCTGCTGTCAACTTCTCCCAGTGAGTTTTTGGCTATGCAGCGATAGGATCCGACATCGTCCTTCTGAAACTTTCGCACTATCATTGACATTTTTGTCTCGTACATGGACTGCGTGCTCTCCTGCACATGGTACTTGTTCGATGTGACAATCATTTCACCTGAAATGAGAACGTTTTTAAATAATTAATAAATATTTTAAATATAAAATTTTCAAATATAAAGCAAGCTGTGCCCCCCCTCAGCTCTGACACATGTCAGTCGTCTTGCTTGTCTTTGCTAGAACTCAGTTCAGTTTACATTCTCGTACAGAACGTTACGCAGCCGAAAATAAAAAACAATATTCAATATATAAGAACGAAAATATATAGAAATCTAAATACATTTCCACAAGGAAATTCAGTGTTTGAAAAGAAACGTGAAAGAAGGTAAGTGGTTCTGCACTTTGTACTTGAGGTATTATCAGAGAACTAAGTATGTACCAAGTATTTTGATGTAAACTATAAAGGTTCTAGGAAAAGTTATGGCAGGACTTTTGAGCTGCAAAGTTCTCTAGCTTTGGAGCCACTAGCCTATAAACTAGACCTACGAGGGGCTTAGAAATATTCGGGGGACAGGGTAAGGAAGAGGGACTAGGACAGGGACCCGAACCCAGACCCAGAGCCGGCAGCACCTGGAATGAGCGGACAAACGAACGTGCCACAATCTGACAACTGACTAATGACAATGCCAACCGAGCCGACTCGATTCGAATCGAATCGATGTCGGGAGTAATGATGCGCTCTCGGCCCCAAGGTCCGGCATCTGCATAGATGCATGTACCCGGCACATCCAGCATGTGCCAGGCATATATATGGTATATCTATATATATATATGGAGGCAGACAGGTCTCCTCACACACACACTTACCCGTGTCCTTAATCCAGTAGTTAATTGATTTGGGCGAGGCCTCGACGTGACACTCGATTTGAACATCAGTGCCAAGTGGTGCGCCGACTAATTGATTCGGCACTTGGATGACTGGGTGAACTGTAACGAGAGACAGGAGCAGAGGGGAAAAGAGAGCATGTCCATAAATTAGCCAAGGGGTTTTTTGGGAATGAAAAACACTACAGAATTTTACATATTTTATTATAAGAAATTACAAAACAAAACTCCCATTTCAGCCCCGAAAAGATGTTAAACTATACAAAGATCCTGGCCGAGCAGCTGGGCTTTCCGGAGGATAGACTTGCCGTTTTGGCTGGATTTGGTGGCTTTGTGGGCGGTCTGCGTCCTGCCCACAAGGCGCTAATGTGTGTGGGCGCTGCCACTGTGGCCTGTATGCTGGTGGGTCTAACGGTCAAGTCGCTTAAGAAACGTGGAAAGGCAAGCGGAAACGAAAACAAAAATGATAAAGGACTCGACGACGACGACGAAGCTACTGGTTGCAAAAGGCAGCGCATGTCCATTAATATAGTAAGTGGATCGCAGCTTGGGCCCGATGTGGAGGCCATGGGCATGGACAAGGATACCTTGCCGCCACAGGATCCGCTGCAGGTGGATCAGGGACTCGGCGAGGAAGATACCATCGCTGTTATATGGTAGTGGGAGGTACGGAAACATATGATGATCAAGTGCCACACATAACCTTTAAACAAATATGATAAATATCATTGAACTTCATATATTTTGTAATTTGTAAAGCCCTCTTGCTACCTGAAATCTTGCTACCAATGTTGACCAATTAAAACCTCACACAAAGACGACGGCGTCCTGTCACCAAATTCAAAGGACTCTAAATGATTTCGGGGCAAAAGCCGGGCTAGCAAAGGCCAATTGACTGTGCCATAATTTGAGTGGGTGTGCGTGTGTGTTCCCACCCAGACTTTCCACCAATATTTTCCACTCATTTTCCTACAGCCCAGGGAACTCATCAGAATGCAGAGAGCGTCTATTCTGCATTGACAACTCTTTTGCCGATGGCCGAACTTTCGTATTTATTGTCACTTAGGCTCCCCCTTTGGCAGGTGAGACCAAGGCAGGGGCGTGCATTTAAGAGGGGGAGGTGGGGAGGGCGGCTGGTACCATGACCAAAATTGGTGGTTTTGTAAAACCTGCAAGGGCTCTGAGCTTCCAGCATCCAGCTCCCCACCGATCCCTGCCAGATTGCACATTGTCCCCGAACATTTCTTCTCCTACCTCCCTGCTCCCCTTTGGCTCTTGAGACATTTGCGGCCATGTGCATTGATAGTTGATTGCAGGACTCCGGGAAAAGTGTCCTCGTGATGCCCCTTGGCTCCCCTGCGTGGGGCAACTCTCCCAGTCGGAGGGATTTTAATTGATTTCCATGGCCGACTGCCTTCTGTCTTGGCCATCAACTATCTCTAATCCTGCTTGCGGTTGGCCCCTTCTCTTAAATTTTATATATACGCATATGGAATAACTTTCCAACTTTGCTAATGCCGTCGATCGCCAAGAAATTGACATGAAATTCGATACTTTTACACTAAAAACAAAGGGTTATATACGGAAAAGTATGGAAAATGTTGAAATTAATCTGATTTTTAACTTTAAAAGCAAGAAGGATATGTTTGAAATAATGCGATTTTCTATTAGGAACCTCTAAAAAAATCTTTTGAAAAAGAAGATTTTTGATTTAAAAAACTTTGAATAATTTTATCTAAAAAATTATTAAAAAATTTGTTTTTTATTGAGACTTAAATAACCCTAAAAAAAATGTTCAAAATAGGAACAATTTCATCTTAAAAATCATTAAATAATTCGATTTTCCTTGAGTAAGTTGTTTGACAAAAAGTATAGCATACTTTTTAGGGTTATCATAGAGGAAGAACCTTAATTTTATTTTTCTCGCCTTAAGACTTGGCCAATTAAGTTGAAATTTGACAATTAAATAGATAAAATAAACAACAAATTTATTATAATTTAAAATATACATTGTTTTAACGCTTAACTATAAAAAACGGAGCTGATTTTTAGTCTAAATAGGCAGCTCGCCGCCCATCGGGCCTTACGTGATGATGATTAATTCACATGGCGCTGGGATTCGGGGGGAGGATAAGGTTCGAGCAACTGCCACATTTCGGGTCTATACCCAGTGCATTTATGGATCAAGGGTGGCCAGTGGCCAGTTGCCCGTTGTCCAGGCAGCTGCAGTCCCTCGGCACTTTCGCTGGGCGATTTGCAATTTTGCAATGATTATTCTGAGCATGTTCCTGCCTGCCTGGTGGCCAACGGGCACCTTTCAACCTTTCACCTTTCACCTTTCGGGCCATTCAGCCATTGAGGCATTCGGGCATTCAGCCAGGTCCTCCGCCTGCCATTGCATCTCGCTTCAGTTTTGCGGCAAACAAAGCCACAAATATGCACTAATGACGTCGTCAGCTGCTGCCACTCGCTACAAACTCCACACACACACTCACACATTTCGACCAACCCGCCGCTTTTACTGTCTCACCTGTTCTGTTGCCCCTCCTTCCTCCCCTTTTGACCAGACTTTTGCTACGATTTCCCAGAATTTTCCCAGCAGCTAGCAGCAGCAGACTCCCATTTCGGTTCGGACAATTGTTTTTTGGAAGAGAGAGAACTTGAGCTCGAGTTGTTTTGAAGGTGACAAAAAGTTGAACCTCATGCGTGGCCTAAGCAGATTCTGGGTGCAGGTTTCTGGGATTTCTTAAGATGTTTTTTTTTTTAAACAATTCCCTAAAGAATTATAGATTTATAGACTTTCAAGCTTTTCTAGTTTTCTCTCAAAGACCTGGTCAGCTTTCAATTTGAAATCATTTCTTCTTCGCTGGCTTTTCTTTAATTTTTTTGCAGATTTTTGGTGGCTTTTGCACGAACGTGATTTTTCGCATTTTGCCGCATTTACATTTGACAGGATAAAACAGGAGCAAACGTGCCTCCTGACCAACTTGCAGTCGAGCAAGGAGAGTGAAATTGTATAGATGAAGATGCCATATCCGTGGCTATGCAAACGAGATATAGCATAGCACACACATTGGGGCAAAGGATGCATGTTTCATGTTGCCAGCGGTATGATTGTCCCTGTTCCTGTTGCACATCCCATATAGGTGCAGCTAATTAGGGGAAGCGCCTAATAAGGCGGCAAACGGAAAACGCAGTGCAACGGAAATGGTTCAACGCAAAACAAGGCACTGCGACAAAATTTACCATAATATTTATAAAATATAGAACTTTAAAAAATAAATACAAAAAAATATAAAAAATATATAAACATAACAAATCAAAAATAAAAATAATTAAAAAAAATTAATTATATAAACTACAATAATTAAACATATATTTAATATTTAAAAAGGAATTTGTTAAATCCCTAACAAAATTCTCATTTAAATTTGATGAATTCCAAATTAAATTAATTACATAAAAATAAATTTATAATTTTTAATTTAATATAATATATTTTAAATTGTTTAAATTAAAATGCATTTTCTAGCCGTGTAGCTTTATCAGCCAGCTGCAGCAGCTGGAAAGCATCTGCTTGTGCAACTGACTCCGGAAAAGTTTCCCGGAAAAAGCGGAAAAAGCAGGGACAACCGGGCCAGCAGAGCTGCGGTACAGTGTGGAGTGGTGAATGGGTGGCTGCACCCCCACCACCAAACTCTTTGGCAAACAAATTGCAAGGAAGTTGTTGCAAAATGGCAACAGGAAAAGTAAACACGCAGCGGAAAGTATGGGAAAACCAAGAGGGTGCGGGTAAGGGAAGGGGGTATGTAGCAGGGGTACGGGAAATGCGAAGCACTCTCCGCTCGAGTTGATCAAAAAGTTTTCCCAGGTTTCCACCTCAGCAGCAGTCGCTGCTCCTCCAAGATAACTGTTTAACCAGTAACTGTTTACTGCTGACAAGCAGTCCAAAAAGTTGGACTTGGTTTGGGGGGAAAACCTGTTGGTACTCAGTTGATTTTTTTATATATATATTTATTTTTTTTAATTAAGATTTTTAAATGAAATTTTAAGGTAATAGTGTTTATTTTATTAGAATTCTATCTTGTCATTTCTTGATATTTTCTGACACCTAAATAATTGTATTTTTTCATGACAAGACCTTGGCAGAAATTTAAGTTTACTTTTATAAATGAATTTAAATTTAAATTAAAAAAAAATAATAACCAAATACTTCTTGCCTTGAAGAATTAATAATATAAATTGTAAATTAAATGCTTCTTATTATTTTTGTATTAATTAATATATTTATAGGTCAGAAATGTTGGCTTCTTATTATTTTTACATTTATGGGTTAGAAATATTCTTTAAAATTATAAAACCTCATTAAACCTGATCAATATTCAACCCATTAATAAATAATAAATAATAATCTACTTAAAACCCCCCGTAAATACCCTTTCTTTTAAACCTTTACCCTTCGATTTTCGTACTTAACTTTAAAGTTATTCCTCACATACGAGTGCCACTTAAAGACCGCATTAACACAATGTCAAAATGTTAAAAGGCGTGATTTTGCCACCTAACTCGAGGGACGGCGAGGGGATTCCCTCGCCGCTGCTGCTGCTGCAGTGGCAAACGAGCCAAAAAACAAACAAGGCGGCGGGGGTTGGGGGTGGTTTTCAGGACAAACAAACGCAGTAGCCCGCCCCCAGGTCCCCCCCACTTTTGAGCTGCCTTGATGATTGAGTGAACTGCCACATGGCAGCAGAGTCAAAAGTGCACACAGGGGGCGAGGGCGAGAAGTGGAAAATGGGGGTGAAAAGGGGAGGGGCAGCTCTAGCACGTGCTGCAGACAGTTTGACAAAAAAGCTGTGGCCCACCGAAAAGGCACCTGCCTGGCGCCACTGCCTCCCTACCCCCCGCATTTTCCTCTTGCCTTTCGGAAAAAAACAACAACAAAAGGAGGAGCGCAGGTAATGCCCTGGTATCAGTGACAGGATTTAAACGGATTACAACAAGGACAATCGAGTTAGCACGGCACATAGAACATAGGACATAGCACTGGAAACCTCGGGTTTACCTTCTGTCTTTGCCTTTTAACGCCCCCTGCCCCCAGCCCCTGCCCTCTTGACTGCCGGACTTTCCCAGTTTTCCAGCTTCTTTATGCCTGCGGGGGCAGCTCCTTAAATGGACTTCCTAAGCACTGAGCCAAAAATTGGTAAAATAATAAGGCCTTTGCTGATGGGAAATATAGAAAATTTAAGGTCAACGTGGAAATAACAGAAAGTATCGATACTTTGACTTGAAACTCGATTATTCGATATTTTTATGTTATGATAAATCAATATTCTGTTTATATATCGAAAAAATATCACAGAAAAAAATAGAAAACTAAATGAAATAACATTTCATTGATATTTGTTTGATAATATTGATATTTTAACTCAAAAACTATTATTTTTCGATATTGAAATATTTTATATATTAAGGAATATGATATTTTCGATATTTTATCGATATTTCCGAGATTTTTTCTGTAGTTATATATAGAACATCCTTAGTCAAAACGCTTCTAAATTGATAATACTAATATTTTAATATTAAAACTGATATTAAAAATATATTTAAAAAAAATTATATTTTAAAGATCGATATTTTATCGATATTTCCGAAATTAAACGCTCCTAAATTGATAAATACTTTGCTTGTCTGCTTCTTTTCTTAATTTCTTCTTTGTCTAATTTAACATTTAAAGAAAAAATCCCTTTTAAAAAATTCAATAAAAATCGTTACTGGCTTAACAAAAATATTTTCAGTAAATTTAAAACGTTTTTTCAACCCATTTTTTTGCGTGTAGGACTTAATGTAAGATAAACGCCACAGCTGCCATGGCCAAAACCGAGCTGGCTGACGGATGCTGCTGCTGAGGCTGTAAGACAACTGCTGATGAGGTGGTGGCACTGGCACTGGTCCTGCCACTGCCTCTGGAAATGCCACACCGAAACACCGACACCGAATGGAGTTGACCAACCGCAGGCGCCTCTAATTAATGGCGCAGCGCCGGGCCAGAGAGATGGTCAGCATGGACACATATACACATATCCTTATAGAGATAGGGGTACTCACAGTGTATGCTGAGAGAGATCCGTTTGGAAACCGATGGGGGCACTCCATTGGAGGCGATGCACAGGTAGGAGCCCATCTCATTCCTGGAGATCTTCGACAGCTTCAGGACTTCGCCGCGAAAAGAGGGTGCTAAAAACATAAGGGAAGAGGAAAAAATAAAAAACAAATGAAAACTTTAAAGGGGATGCCAGAACTCACCCAAAGTTTTGGTGCCCACATTGTCCTTGAGAACTATCTCGTTGCCATCCTCGCGCCGCCAGGTGACAATCGGTTCAGGATAGCCGCGGGCTCTGTGAATAAAGAAGGGGATAATATATATAATAATTGAGGAAAGTATTTTATAATTATATAATTTATATAATTTTAAACTCAAGCCTGGAAAATCCAAGAGCCCATCTTATGGAAACCATAAACCGGAAACGGAAAATGGCCAACGCCAAATGCTAAATGGCAAATATTCAAGTTCAGTGGCTTATTAAATTTAATATGACGATGCCTTAGCATAGATTCTAAGATCCTGGAGCCTTCCATTGTGCCCGTGTTGGGGGCAAAAACTTTTGTGCAATCCAAGAGGCAGGACCAAGGAGCAGGAGCAGAGAAATAGGCAAAACGCTTGAAGCCAGCAGGCGCCGCCGCCGATGCTCAAGTGTGGGATGCAGTTGGAAAAAAAGCAAGAGCAAGCGCAAAAGATCAAACTAGGGATACCCTTTAAAAACTATATTTTATATTTAAACAATAAATATTTTTTTTTAGAATTTTTTAAAGAGAAAAAACTAGATCTTTGAGGTTTAAGGGGCAACTGGTATATTTTTTGTATCCTTAAGTCCAAAAGTCTACTTTAAGGCCTTTAAAATATTTAACCAATATTTAAAAAAAATATATTTATTTATATTATATTGACTTAGACAGTCCATACAACCCCTAATCTGATCAGACAAGACAGGGTATCGCCGAGAGAGAGAGAGGGAGAAATGCGTGTTAAGACAGCAGTTGTTCAACAGCGAACCAGACACGGGTGTGGTAAATTTTTATGATGCCGCAAACAGATGCAAAATGGCTAAAAAGAGAATCAACCAACACACACACACACACACACACACCCACATGGCCAACACAATGGCCAACAGTTGGCTAACAGTCAGCGGCAGTTGCTTAGCCATTTTTAGTCCCGGCCAAGATGGAATGCTTGTGTGAGTGCGGTTTGCGGATAGCAAGGGGAATGGGAAAACTGTAGGAAAATCTGTACTAGAATCTGTAGTAGAATCTGTAGGAAAATCTGCAGGAACTTTTGCCGAATCAAGTGCAATTTACATGGCCCAAAGACACAGCCAGACACAAGACGCGAACTTGGCTCAAACAAAGCGAATTTCAGTCCTCGCTGCGTGACCTTCTTTGCTCCTTGTCTGAGGAGTTTGGCTTTAAATTTAGTTTAGAATAAGCTAGATTCTTAATTTATATAAAATTAGTTAAATAAACCTATTTCTTATGTTTCTATAAATATATTTTCCCTTCATTCTCCTGACTAACCCTTGACTACCGGTGCTTTTAATGTTTGTTTAACGCAAAAGTTTTCATTCATTTTAAGGGATTTGCACTAAGTGGCATTAAAAATAAACAGTAGAAACAGAAAAAATATATATCGACGGGGTGGAAAAAAATAGGAAATTCACAGACAAGCTCTCTAATAGCTTTCCACGCTTTCTCTCACACACATTCACACATGAAAAAGCGGTGAAACGCGCTTATCGCCAACGTTTCATCATTTTGCGGTTAAATCGTTAAAAAAAAAAAGAGAGAACGAGAACGAGAGCAACACTTCGTGGTTGCGGTCAAGTTCATAAATCAGCAGACCCAAACCCAAGCCCGCTTTTAGCCATTGGAGGAGAGTGTAAGCAACACAAATTAGGGACTTAAAAAAAAACCCTGGAAAATGGCTCAAGGTAGTACGGAATTAATGGGTATATTTAGGCAAAGATTTTAGCTGCACAAAAAAATTTAATAAATTATAAATATTTAATATTTCTAGTACCATTGTTAGTATAGTTTTATAGCTTGGTTAATCATAAGTTCTTTCTTTCTATATACTTTTTTAACTTGAAAAATAACTCCATTCTAAGCTATAGCTTTAACATGAATATATCTAGCTCTAATCCTTTTGATTTGCTCTCTTCTTTTCTTGTTCACAAGCCCTATATACCCGCTGCTCTTTAGTCTAGGGTAGCCAAGGAGTTACGGTGCTAAATCAAGAGAAATGAAGTGTCACTTAATTTGTTGACATTATTACACCGAAAGAGAAAATGGTATGTGGCAGTGGGAAAAGTTAAGAAGTTGAGCAGAAGCTGGAAATGGAGATGGGGACTTACTTTTAACACTCAATGTAATTTGCTGCAGTCAAAGTTAAACTTTAAGTTGTGATTTCTGCAAGGCTAAAGGTTTTCTGTGTTTTTTTTTATAGATTTATTAATTGAAAATAAATTCATTTCAAAGGAGTGTAAATAAGAAACCCAACTTAGGGTATATTTACAACTAATTTTATTAATGATTAATCCAAACTTTGAGTACAAATTAAAGAAATAATCATTTTATTAATTATTAAATTGAGTTTAATTTAGAAACTAGAAACTAAACTTAAGTAGGGTTTTCCCCATTGATTTTTGAACTGATTTAAGAATAATTAAATAAAGGTTTTAAAAGTTTTAATAAGTTCTATAGTTTCTCTAGTGTTTTCTAGTTGTCTCTCATTTTCTCTAGTTACTTCTAGTTTTCTCAGGTTTTCCCTAGTTTTCTCTAGTTTCCCTAATTTCTATAGCGTTTCTCTAGTTTCTCTAGCTTCCCCTAAGTCCTTCTAGTTTTTCTACTCTCCTTAGTTTACACTAGCTTCTCTTTTTCTTTATAATTTCCCCTTTTAAACCTACAAAAATCTGAAGAACATAACCATATATATATGTATATTCATATATAAAACCGGTACATACTCACCGACAAGTCAGTCGCACCGGACTACCCTCCGGCACAATCACATCCGATGAGGTGTCCTCGCTGATAAAGTCCGGCGGAATCACGACATCCAGAAAGCCTATCTGAAATGCAAAAACAAAAAAAGAAGAAGAGGAAAGGTAAAAGTAAGCAAAAATAAATAAAATAAAGCAAAGGCAACAAAGGCATTCGCACGACCTGGGAAACAGATTTCATTTCACTTACTTAAATTATCACAAATTGCTAAAGGGACAACTACAGAGTAATGTGCACAGAGAGAAATTCTTAAGCAGTATTTGGTTTATTTTATTTTAAAGGAATATTTAATAAATTAGAAAACTAAATAATAATAATTTTAAGATTAATTTGACATAATTGAAAAATACATGAAATATATTTAAAGAAATCCTGATATAATATTTGTATTATTATTATTTTATTTTGAAATAAATTAAAAAAAATTTAAATCAATTTAATTTAGTTATCTTTTCCTAGATTTAAGTTATATTAATTGTTATTTATTTTCTTTGTGAAAAAATCTTGGCAAAATTGTGGTAATGGTAAATTTTTAAAAGGTACAAAATAAAATATAAAGTTTTAAAAATATAATAACAAAGTTTTTTTAAGGTTAAATATCTAGCATACTTATTTAAATATATTTATAATTATTTTTATTTTTATCATTTATTTATATAAATTTCCTGGTATTTTTAGCAACTCTTTACTAAATTTTCTTGTTCATCAAACAATTCTAATTAATATTCCTTTTTAATTTATGTTATTTATAGTTTATTTACTACATTTTTTTATTTTATTCCAGTGTAATGATGGCGAAAATTCGCTGATTATGCAAGGGCCCCGTAAAGCCTTAGTAATGGCAAAGTGTTTTATATGGCAAGCCAAAGTGATGTGGAATAAACTAAGAATAAACTAAGCCAAGGTGGAGCGTTAAATAGTTTAAGACAGGAGGGGAGTGGGGGGTGGGGCGTTAGTATGGTGCACTTTGACCCTGTACCATGGCTGGGCACTTGGACCGTTGTTGTTGTTATGAAAAGCGTAAAAGTGCAAATAAAAATTAAGGAAGCATGAAATACATTTTATTGGCACCATAAACTTCACTTCGCTGGACACACGAGTGTACGTGTGAGCGGAAACGCACACTCACCCCCCCTCACCACTCTTGGCAGGGTGTGCATGTGTGCGTACATGATGCTGCCAATTTATATGCCCCACCATCATTGCCTCTCCTTCTGTGAGTTTGTGTTTTCGCATAGTTTTCGCTTTCGATTTGATGCGCTTTCCTTTCCCCTCTTGGCTCACGCTTTTCTTGAAGCGAAAGAAAATGGCGAAAAACAAACAATAACAACAGCAAGTACAACAGCTCAATGCATTCGCATTTTACTTTACCGTTTAATGCCGCATGAAAAGTATGGGGGGAAAAGCAACGAGAGAAGGAAAAATGCGGACGAGCATTTTGACAACAACGTGGAAAAGCGAAATGGAATGATCGGAAAATGTATATATATATATATATATATTTTACATATATTTTTACGAAGGGAAATCTTAAAGGGAAGGTAACTTTTAAGTTAAGTATTAGCTTGGTTTTAATTCATTTTTAATTTTATAAGGAGCTCATCTTATATTTATTTTTTATTTAATTTAAAATATATGGTGGAAAGTTCATCAGGAGCAAGGGAAATTGCCTTTTTTCCTATCTTAAATTATTAAAATTCTTAGAAAAAAAACATGCTTTACTTTATTTAATAATTAATAATTAAAAAAAATAATGATTTGAAATAATGATTTAAAATAATAATTTAACTTCAATTAAATCTAAACTACCAGATATTTTCTAAATTTATATTTATATTATTTTTTTTTGTATTATTTAAATTAAAAAAATATAAATGAAATTTATTTAAATTACAAATTTAAATGATTTATACACTGTAATCTTCCGCACAAATACAACGCTGCGTATACCTGATATAATATATATTAAGTATGCCTGTAGGCAAAACATGGCGTATACGTAATATATTTATATGGATACACCATGCCGTATACGTAATATATTTACTATATTAACGCTTTTAGCTTTCCATTAAGTATACGTAAGTATATTTTTTTAGAATCTCTCTACATAACTTTAAATACATTTTTTTTCCAAACTCACCTGACTCTTCATGGGATCCGTGTTCAACTGACACATATAACCGCCACGATCCTCCTCCGAAACCGCCTTAATGTGCAGATTCCATGTGTTTTGATCCAAATGGCTGACCGTGACACGTGGATTGTGGGTGATCACGTTCTCGTGAATGGCCTGAATGGCCTTGGTGTCGGCCTTCAGCCAGCCCACCTGAGAAGAGAAAAGGTATTTAAGGTAAAGAAAATAGTTAGAAATAAATATAGAGAGCCGTAGAAATGGAAGAGTTCTTTATTTGTTCCTGCAAACTGTTGACTCACCCGATAGCCGCCCAAATGGCGGACGTGACACGTGAAGGTTGCATCCCGTCCAACGGCGACGGACACGTTGGAAATGCTCTCCACAAACTCCGGCTGAAAGGCGCCAATTGCTGGAAAGAGAAGGAGAGAGAGAAGAGGGAGAAGGCAACTAGATTAGAGTGCATCAGTGTGTGTGTGTGTGTGTGCCTGTGTTAGTGGCAGTTAATGATATCGCGAGTTCACTGGCAATGCATTCCCAGGGACCCCCCTGCTAGACCCCGATATACATAAAAGCCTGCCTCCCCTTCTGGTTTCGCCTGCCAAAAAGTCCGTGATTTATCGCTTTTAAATGTGCCCGTTATTTCACCCAACCACCCAGCCACCCAGTAGAATGCAGCCCTGCCTGCATTTCGGCCTTGCCAACAACTTAACTGTGCCAGACAACCGGCGGCAGACAATTTAAAGAGCTGCGGCGGCTAATTGAAGATCGACATCCGGCACGGGCACGGCATTTCCAGCCCTTTTCCCCGCTCCCGCTGGGTAACTGAGTCCGGAGTTTGGGTTCGGGGCACACGCAAATATAAATAATTTATTGAATCATTGAAAATCAAACATTTCACTTGCAAGTGCTGCAAAAAAGTTTGCCAGGCCGTAAATGTAAAAAAAAAGAAAAAATTGAGAAAAATTCGTAGGATAACAGAGGCCTAGTAGTCGACTCGGAAAATACCCAGCACTTATTTATAAGTTTACTAAAACCTGGCTTAAAATTAAATTTATATTTCTTAATATCAAACATTTTACTAAACAAATTTTAAATTATTTTACAGATTTTAGTTACAATGGAGTAAGCTCTATGGGTTATTCCTTCTAAGAGGTATGCAAAATAATGAAAGAGAAAGAGGTTAAGCAGAATATATATTATCTGAGCTGAAGGGAAAGGACCCAGGACACAGGACACAGGACCCAGGACCAGACAGCAGCAGCCACGCACGACTACTGTCCTGGCCGCAGACCGCTCTCCGTTCATCCTCGTCGTCTACATCCATCGTAATGCATGCAAAAAACTTTTGGCAAACTTGAAATTTAAATATTTATAGACAGTACCCGTTGGCTCACTGCAGATTGAAGGGAACCAAAAGTAGGAGGTGGGTGTATTGTGTGTAGAAATATTCCATAGATATATACATAGATATAGAAGGAGAGTTGTGCTAAGGAATGTGCTGAATTGACTCAATTGGCCAAAGGCATGATTTATAGCACTTTCGGTGACTGTGCCTGCCTGCCTGCCTGCCAAATGCAAAGCGGAATCCAAGTCCAAAGTCCAAGGATCCAAACGGAAGTTCCTACCACTCGACTACAGTTGATAATCTGGATAATCTACTTGCCGGCCACAAGCTAAAAATATTTAAGCAACTTTATTTGTGTCGAGTGCCAGACATGCTCGCACATTTGAATATATTCAGTCCTGAATTAATTGGTGGAATGCATGCCACTCTGCCACTGTTTGCGATTTAATTGAAGATGGAATTGATTGAATTCATCATTGATTTACTGCTGAATTCAGTCCCGTTTAAGTCATGAGTTATTGAAAGAGAATCTTTTGATGGCTGAATTAACCAAGTAAATTATGGTGGTATTTGCTTTAATATATTGCAAACTTTTCTTTCACCAAAGTATTTACCCAGAAATGGTTGGTTTCATGCAATTAATTGGTATAATTATTGGCTTTTAATTGAAATAAAATGTGTGATGTCCGTTGTTCTTGGAATTGTTGAAACCTATTGGTGACTTTAGATATATTTATTTTAAATTTTATTAAATTCTTAAAATATTCCCTGTTTGAAATAAAGTTTCAACAATTCTAACAACAAAGGACATTATTGTTGGAATTGTTGAAACTTATTGGTTTGTGAAAGGTCATTGGTGACTTACATTATATATGAATGTAAAAGAGCAAGGAAAATTCATTCAAATATTTTTATAATTCTTGTAGATTATTGATGACTGACTATGATTATTGGTGAATTGTTGAAATGTAAAATTTCGTAGGTATATCATTCTTACGACATTCCTTATACATTTTTGAAACATATTGCTAACTGTTGTTGGTGGAATTCTGCAAAAACCAATGCATAAAATGCAGAGGCAGAAGCTAAGCTGTAATTGTATACCAAAAATTCAACAACACCCCCAAAGTTCAAGCAGTCCGGCATCCTGCAGGCGGTGTGTGTGTGTTTGGTTGCTTTTGGCCACCCAAAGCCAGAGTATTGCGGGTGCAGACGGTACAGTGGAGCCTCGCCTCCTGCAGCCCCGCACTGCACTGATGTTGCTGCTTGGCTGACTGCGGCTTGTTTGTCAATCTGTTGGAGAGTCGAGTCGAGTCGAGTCAAGTCCGCATGCAGGCGAAGATGTTTTGCAGCATTGTGCCAATCCCAATGAACTTGTCAGCCGCCTCCTGCCACCCGAATTTGGGTGAACTTTGGCCCCGACTTCTGGTCGTGGGTCAGCAGCTTCCACTTGAGGCACTTCCAATTCTGGCATTTTCCGGAGTCGAGGCAAAGTCAATTAACCCCTTAGCTTTTCCGCATCTCCCCTCTGCCTCATAAATTCCAGCCGCCTTCATTTCAATTTTCTTTTGCAACACACGCATTTCGGGGAATCCCCCGCCGAATCGAGCCTTGTCAATTTTTGTCTCACATCCTCGAGGCTCGAGGCTTGAACCTCCTTTTACACAATTTTAACCTCGCTTCCCCCGTTTCTCTGGGCTGCTCCGGGGAAAAAGTTTAAATCACACAACGACAATGAGGATTTGCCGAAGCAAATTTATGGCTAAGGACATTGGCAGAACTTAAGCAGGAAAACGTATTAGCTTGGGTGTCCTGGGCGGGTGTCACTTGGGGTGTGGGCAAGGTAAGCACACACGAGGCGATGCGATACGAGGCGATACGATCCGATACAAAGATGCCAATCTGCATGGGAATGGCACAGTGACAGTGCCTGTGGCTGGGGAGACTGCGGACAAAACCGAAACTGAGATTTTTACACTTGGGCAAAATGTATTTTGGCTTGATTTGAAATATTTTCTACGGAAAGTGACTTTAAACAGTGTATATTCTATCATTATTTTGTTGGAGAGTTGCAATTTTTAACTGCTACTTAGGAATTTTTGGTTTCGTTTGATTAATTTGGCAAAATTATAAAAAATTATAAAATTTGGAATATCCTTTGTTGTTGAAATTTTTTGGTGTTTCTCAAACAGGAATATAAATTAAAATCTGGTTTAAGGCTGAATTGTATGCCTATAGCTGACCTTATTTATGTACTTTTTGCTTGTATTTCCCAAACAATTTCTCAAGAAGACACAATTTTTTTGTAGTGTAGCGACACCTTTTTCTCGGTAGTTCGTTTTTTATGGCCTCACACGTGGACAGGCCCACAAATCCAGTGGCAAAGCACCAATGATAGGTGATTATGGCAAAATTTCGAAAGGCAAACACAGGACACTTGAAATGGAATCTGAAGCTGGAGTTTTGAAAGCGAACCGGAGACCGGAATGCCGTCTTAAAGGCGAGTTTTGGCCAAGACAAACAAATGACTTCGAAGTGAAGGCGAGCGATAAGGACGAAGGACGAGGTAGGACAGACAGCCTGCAAATGACTGTCGGCTGGCATTGAAATTAGCATTTTTACAAATCGTCGTCGGCCAGCGTTGAACTACTGCCAATTCGTAAAAACGTCCCACCCACTTTTCCATGGAAAAATTCAATTTAAATTTCTTGGCTTTGCCTTTTTTTCTTATATTTTTTATATTTGTTGTCCTAGCAAATATCACGCAATTAATTGTGCCTTGATTTCTGTTTCACACTTTTCTTATTTTTCTTATTTTTGTTTCCTGTTTTCTTTTGTTTTCTATGGGTTTTCTCTCTCTTTTTGTTGTCCTTTTGAAAAGGGTTTGCTATTAATTGCCAAAGTTTTCGGTGCTAAGGCGGGAATATTCAAATATTTGTTCAATAATATTTAAAGAAATCATTAAATTAATGAGGGAAAATTTGTAAATATTTATTATTTGCATCAGCGGTTTATGGTTTTCATTTTTCAAGAATTTTAGGGAACTTACTGCTTTCATTTTATAATTATTATAATTTTTTAATGAAAATTCCAAGAAAAATTCAATTATTATTTAATTTTTTTCCAAAGAATTTTTGTAATAATTAAATAAATAAAATAAAGTATTATATGAATTCTAATTTTAAATTAAATATTAAATAGATTTTTTGTATACAATAAATATTAAAATTACTATTATTAAGTCTAAATAATTTTTCACAATTTTCCCCAATTTAAAAGATTTCTTTTTAACTGGAAAATATATTTTCTAAAATCCCTTAGGCAATATTTAGATTTAAAAATAATTCTACATTTTTTTTAAAGCTTGTTAAACTCTATAAATTCTCCGAAAAACCTCTAAGGCTTTGGCTTTATTTTCCAGAGTCTTGTATATATTAATTTATTCACATAAATCCACATAGTAGATGTTTTTAATCGGCTTACTGCTTTGAGACTTTGTTTTCCCCCTTTTCTCATCTCTTTTTTTAAATATATTTTCGAATTTTATTCCTTGGGCGTCACATGTAATTAATTACAAATTACGCGCATTTTTCGGCATGGAGCAACTTTTGCGTCCTGGAAAATGGGGGAAAAGAGCAGGCAACTAACTCCGTCTGCGGCTTTTCCCGCTGACCGCAGGCGCTAAAAGCCGGAGGCAAAAAAAAAAAAAAAAATTGAAAGAAGAAAAGTCGGAAAGTCTGCGGAAAAAAAGAGCCAACTCAAAGGGGAGATGAAAATTGAAATTTAAAAAAAATTATAAAAAAAAATATATAAAAAAACTAGATGCACTTGCATGAAAATCATGGTGCCTGTTGTTGGTATCAATTAAGTCACTCGAGGGACGACGGCAACAACAGCAAAATGGCCATTAAAAGTGGCAAAAGGTGTCGCTATCTCGCTCTGTTAGCCATATTGCGGTTTAGCTTACATTTCACATCCGGTGGGCGGTTTTGTGGGTGGTTTTATGGCTGTCCCATTTCGCTGGCATTTGGCAATTAATTTGCATATCATTGATATGCACACACAGTAACAAGCCAACAACACACGCACACACAATCGCACAGCACACACAATCGCATGCAAGCACACACACACACACACTGGCACACACACACTCGCTCATCGCTTTATATTTGCTTAGGATTATTATCGGTTATTAATGTTGCTGTAATTGAAAATTATTTTCACTTTTATGTTTATCATTATCAGCTGCCATTACATCGTAACCCCTTTTTGCCGACGGTCCTTGGGTCCTTGGTCCATGTCCTGGCTGCATTATTATTATTATCGCTGGGGAATTATTGTTTGCCGTGATTTAAGTGCTTTAAATATGCACATCTGCATGTATTTAATATTTATGCGAACCCAGAGAGACTCGTGGGCCACGTCCCAGCATAATTATCAACTTTATGGGAATAGTTATGCCTCTCTGGTCGTAGTTTTTGCCACCGAAAATATAGGCTTTGTAGCCCTATAAAGTTTATTTGTCAAGTTATTTATTATATTTATTTATTTAATGGAAGTTACTTGTATTAAATCTATATTCAGTCGGTAAAAAAATGTGTTAATACTCGAGGAAATTTATTAAATAATAAAATTATCTGGAAATCGTAACTTGGGAAAATAATGACTTTCATTTTCTTTGTTTTTAATTTTCTGTTGTAGCTCTTTGTATCTTTAAAAATTATAATTTTCATATTTATAATAAATGCTGAACTTTTAAAAATCATAACTACAAATATTTAATTTTTTATTAACTTTAAAAACTAGTTTTCCTACTTATAAAAATACTTTTTTTTCTAAATTTTCTCTAGATATTACAAAATATATATTTTCATATCAATACCACTATTATTACTATTAATTATTAATGTAACTACATAATTTCGTTCAAGAAAACGATTAATCCTTGACTTTCTTAGTTCTATACCAGATTTATTCCTATTTTTATGAACCCATCTAACCACTGATTTGCAAATTAGTTCGCTTTACTGACCATTAACTTGTATAGCCTTATGGAGACGTTATACCCCCGCCTTGGGGGCTTTCGAGGCCCCAAGCAAATCAAAATTAATGATACGATTTCACCGCATTTACCGCTATCGGCTGGGGAATAAAGGGAACAAAGGCCCAAAATGTTTTTAGAACGAATCACGATGCACAATGAGTAGCGAATAAAAATATATATATCTATAAATATTTAATGCAAGAGAGGAAGGAAAGTATTTTGTGATTGTCGCGCCGACGTGAACAATTTGGCACTTCATTTTTTACAATTATCAGACGACAAGCAGACAATCGCCCCGCCAGCCTCTGGAAAAACCTCTGAAAAGTGGAAAGGTGCGTGAGCCGGCTGCAGGGAAGGTGAAAACATAATTTTTCCGCAATTAAAATGAAGCGAAATATATGTGCGCTCGCTTGACTGAGCAGACAGTGTGTCCCGGAATATAGATAAAAAGTCCAGCTACATATTTTTTTAAACATTTCTGGGTCTTTGTCACTTAATTTTTGGTTCTATAAAAATGTCATCATTCATTTGAAAGCCTATGGTTTTTGTTTAATGATTAAATATTTAATTTAAAATATTTTCTTTAGTTTTTTAGTAGGGAAAATGTTGAGGAAGCTTGTTTATTTTACTCAAAGATTTATATTTCAAGATCAGTTACTAACAGGTTTTTCTTTGCTTAGTTTTCTGCAATTTTAAAATATTAGCAATACATTGAATATTATAAAATATATAAAATAAAGCTTTCTAAGAAAATTTTAACTTTTCTTGAAACAACCATAAATTCCTGTGGTCCTTTTGGTCCTTCGAACCGGATTGTAGATGTAAGATCACTGGTTCTCCTCCTGCCCAAAAGATCATCACAGGTTGAAAAGTATTTAAAACATTGAGGAAATTTGACTAAGGAAAACTGGTGTTTATGAAATTTGAACTTGTCTTAAGCTAAAATAGTAAGTACAACTTTCTAATCACATTTATAATTAGAATCTGCTCAGATCATTCATAAAACATCTTAATTTTGTATGATACAATTTCAAAAAAGAATTCAAAATATATACAAGTATATTTTTAAATGAAAGCTAAATTTTGCCACATACTGTACAATCTGATTGAACCACTTTCAAAGGTACTATCTGGTGGATGAGTGAGTCAATTAAATTGTTATTGAATGACCAGTAGTCAGTGCTCAGTGTGTTCAGTGTTCAGTTTCCGTTTACAGTGTTCGATGTTGGCCGTTGTCTTTTGTTTATTTATTTATTTGTTTGCTTGTTATTTATACGTTTTAATGCCAAATGGCAATTGGCGATGGCAACAATGCGATGTGCATGCTGAATGGTGGCCATGACAGTGCATTAAGCAGACTCCGGCAGCTAGCGGGACATCAGATGCCATTATTAATCGCTCATCCACGCCCACCGGCCAAAGCCTTTTCACTTTTCACTTATTTTTTGTTTTCTGCCATTTCAGCGGGGGGTTTAATAAACTCGCATTACGGCGAAACAATTATCAAGTCGGTTTGCGTTCAATTGCCCGCCGGAATGCGTCCGTCCGGATACCGTTATCCGTTTCCCGTGTACCGTGCTTGGTTCGTCGCTGCACAACACTGATTACAGGGTTGCAATCTGGCGGAGAAAGTCACCCGATAAGCCGGCGATATATTTTATAAGCCCTTTTCAAAAGGATATAGAGGAAAAGTCAGTGTCAGATCTGATTGTATTATAGCTTTTCCCTTTTTTGAATGAGGGTTTACATTGTATTTTTTGTTGTTTTTTTTTTATATTACAATTTTTAATATTTTTTTATTTCTTAGTATTGGAATTTTTGTTTTTTATATTAATATTTATATTTTTATAAAGCATCAGTTTTGTTATAAACACAAATTTCAAAGCAGCCATTTAGACAGAGAATTTTGCTCCATATTGTTGTTAAGTTCTTAAAAAAACAACTTCACTATATTATTAACTATCGAAATTTCAAAATGTATCATATTTAATAATGCCATATTAATCATAAAAAAGTTAATATAAACAACGATAGTAGTATATTTAAATGCTATATTTTTCTATTATGATAAAATGTATATTCCTTTCTTATTTTCTCAAATAAAATTATTTAAGCTAAATTTAAGATGCTTTCAATATTTTTTAAGTCTTAAAATGAATGTATGTTTTAAATAATCATCCTACAGTTATTTTATAAAAATTATTAATCAATTTATTGCTTTTAGACGACAATTAACTTTTGGCATTGAATATTTATTATTTAATTTATTCCACACAAAGTTTAAATGTAGTAAACATTAGTTTTACTTTTATAAAATGTATTCTTATTTTTTTTTAAGGAATTGCGGCTGAAAGATTTTTTTGTACATAATTTTATTATTTAAGCAATCACAAATATAAAGCAATCACAAATAATACTAATCTTAGGTTTAGGTATTTTGTAAAATAATTGTTTAACAATTTTTTACATTTATTTACATATTTAATCGCAAACTTTTTCAGAAAGATAAGCCTAAATTTAGATGTCTCTGGCTTTTTATAATCAAAATTATGTATAAACCATTTGTTTTTTAAATTAAAAACGTGAACATAGTGTTTTTCAATTAAATAAAGCATTATATTCCAAGATCCAGACTTCAAAATAAGCATACATTTTCATTTAATGCTATTATATCATTATTAATCATATCATAAAGATACTCTATATGTTTCACCGACGCCATGAAAATGTTCTTTTCAATATAAAAAAGGGAGAATATTTTAAAAGATCATTAAACAGAAGACATTTTAGTCCCACCAAAATTTTGGATTTATTTCCTTTAAAAACTATTTCTTGATATTACACAATCATGACATTTTGCACTATTTAAGAGGATTTTAGCGAAAAACCCTGTTTTTGTATAGCCCAAAAGTAACATAGATACTCATTTATGCCACATATTATACATTAGATTATCGCTGCCGAGTCTTTTTCGATCGGTTTACCTTCCATAAGCGAAACGACGACCAGCAAGTGAATCAGCATTTTGCCATTCCGATCGATCTTGGCGAGTTGAAAATACCGTTTTCGTAAGCGTTTTGCCGTGACTCGCATTTGGTTATCAATAATAACAATTCCACGGCGACATTTGCGATCAGAGCGAACGAAACAGTCTCACAGCACTTAAAAAATTCAACAAAAAATAGTGACACAAGTGTACAGCTAAGAGCTATTATAAATATTTTTTAAATATTTTTAAAATATATTTTTTAAATATTTTTTGTTAGGCAACTTTGCGAACTACCGAACGGGGACAGCCTTCGTCAGCGTTTGAGCTCCGTTTCAACCGTATTTCAACCAGCCGACAGCGCCGACGTTGATCAACTGAAATTGTGAAACCGTTAGAGGCTGTGCAGCCTCCGAGACGAGCTCTCACGAAGCTGAGCCGAGGCAAGGCGAACAAGAGACGAGGAGTTCCGAGCGCTTCTCGTAACCGTTAGCCGTTGGATACTGTAAAACCGAAGTGGATAGCCGAAGGCACCACTAACGAACGCTGGTTGCCAATTGTCGAAGTGGATGTTCGAATCGAACGCCGTCCACCATGTGCCGAACGCGTTCCACACACCAGCCACGTGGTGGAACGTGTGGCTCGAGGATAACAGCGGGGAGTGCCGCATGTCCGGCGCAGGCGCCCTATACGCCGGAGGAGGAGTGTCGTCCGCATTCGTCCTGACAAATGGTACGACAATTGCTACAAGCTGTGGTGGCATTTGGCCACCGCCTGGCGCAACTTCATCCTGTGGCCAGAACCAAAAAAAAAAATTCTGCGCCAGTTTCGATGGTTTTAGATATTAAGACAGAGGCCTCCTGATGGTTTTCTCGGAGTTCTGTGAGTTGCAAAATAAACCGTGTCTAAGGTCAGTCATATAACCATAATTGGGGGAACAGGTGAATGGGTAAATATTTCAGGATCAAGGTATGATAATCAAGATGATATTTGGTCTAGAAAAGAGGATAACAATTTCTTTGAAAATAACACAAATTAAGCATTGACAAGGGAGATACAAACAGTGTTTCTTAGTTCCATTTGCTTCAGTTTTGGTAATACTTTTTGGCCAATTACTTTGTTCCCCGCAGAATATACATATATCCATATATAACTCCATATATAAGTTGTCCGTTTTCGTGTGGCCTCCAGCTGACATTTGGTGGTTGATCAACCGCCCAGCTTTTCCTCCCATTTTCCAGGAGAAACTTTCCTCAGAGTTGAGCGCAAAAAAAAGTTTCGAATTGCATTCTGCATTCTGTCAGATAAGCAGGGCGACACAATCCCCAATCGAAATCCCAATTGACATAATTTTCAATATTTCAATGTCGGGAAAATAGGAGAAATTGCCACTCGAATTTAATTGAACTTTAACTGTCAGTTTTTCCGCTTTTGCGTGGCTGCTGCAACTTTCGGTTCCTGCGGGAACCTGCGGGAATCCTTGGACCTTCGATGACAGGCCACCAGGCCACCAAAGTCGCTGCTGTCAAAACCTGCCACAAAATGGTTTAATTATCCAATAGACGAGGCCAGAGAGAGATTCGGGATGCGTATTTAACTTGTCAGCGGGCTGCCAGTCATCTTAAATTGTTGGCACAGGCGGCTTCTAGTTTTTCCCCGGTTTTCTCGGATGTGTCTTCAACTTTTCCGCTAAATAACTCAATTACGAGTTCGCTGATGAGTTTTTTGAGAGGGGGCAGCAGCGGTGTAATTATGCAATTATGCAATTTTTACCACCAGATTCGGTTAAATGAATTGCAGCTGCTGTTCCCACTCCGACATCAGCGCGGAAAATTTGCTGCAACAAATCAAAGTGCGATTCTTTGAATGCAACGACGACGACGAAAACTTTTCCGGCAATTATCCGCAGAAAGCATGGGGGGCGGGGGGAAATATCTATTGTGCAACGCAGAGAAATTCAAGAAAATCTGGAGCACTAGGCGGGATAAATGGTATTATTTTTGAAAGGTTATTATTACTTGGAAAACTATACATTTGGTGGCTGATCAACTGTGAGTATTCTGTATAAAATTATAGCCTGTTTTTATTATCTAAATTACAATTTAACTTTGTGTTTAACTATTATCATTGTGAGCTTATATAGCAATCAAAAAATATTAATACAACTTGTAATTAATAATTATAAAAATTTTTTTAAATTTATATTAAGAATTTTAACAAAGAATTTTAATATATATCAAGTAGTTAAAGTAAAGTTAACCCAAGTCTAGTTGTTTTGCTCTGAATCACTTGAAACTACATAGAAAAAACTCATACAGTAAATCCAACCAACTTCACAGTCAAAACCATGGGTTGATTTTACTGTAAACTACAGTATAACGACGTAAAGAGTTACATCTTATGACTGCACCAACAACAAAATACATTGATTGTACTTTACTGTAATTCATTCCACAAAAATAGTATATTTAACCTACGAAATTTTTTTTCTATGTAATCTTACCTAAATAAATTAAATTACTTTCCAACCTCAACAAGCAAACTTTTGTATCTTTTAATAACATTAACAACATTTAATTGGCTTATTAGATTATTAAACAATTGACAAACTTCTCAGGCGAAGAAACAAACCTATTTATGAACAAAAGGCTTTCAATCAAAGATCTCAAAAGTCAGGCAACAATTTTATTTTGGGATTATTAACACTTATACAAGTGCAGTATGTCCTTGCACACACACACACACATATATATATATATATATGGTTAACTAATCCTAAGCTTTTCCCACCGCTCCTTTCCAAAAACAAAAAAACAAACTTCTAGGACAACGAAGAAACCAAAACCAAAACTTTTGTTTCTAAAACTCGTGTTCCAAGTCCTTGCCACACACACACACACATACAAGGAGGGAAGTTGGGGCCAGGTGTGTGTGAATTTTGAATTTGAAAAACTCCCTCTCTGCGTCTCTCTCTCTTTCTGGCAGACACCTGCTGGAGCTGTAATAAGTATGCAGGCGTCTACAAAGACAACAAAGCCGATATCCTGGCATATCCTGGAATTTAAAAGTGACAAGGACGAGTCTCAAAGCAGCTCTACTTGTTTTTTTTTTTTATATTTAATATTTATTTAAAATATTTTTAATAATATAACAATATTTATAATTTAATATTTAATGTTTGTTATAATATTTATATATTTTTTTTTTAAACCTAGGTCCTTCTTTGGCCCAGAACTTTAACGTTTCTTCCTCGGTTGTTAGGTGTTAAAGCAGGCGAAAGTTGGAGGCCATGTAGACAAGGACAAGAAATATGAAGAAGGATACCAAGGACGAGAGAGGGGGTGGTACTGGAGGGACATGGCAGGAAGCAGCTGCATGTGTCGCGTACGTGTGCCGCCCCAGCAAGGACAACAACAACAACAACAACAACAACAATGGCAATGCGAACAAGTGACAACATTGTGACCAAATGTGAGTATGAGCATTGGCGTAGGTGTGCGTGTAGGGTAAGTGCTTAGGTGTGTGCGAGTGTGCACGTGTGTGTGTATGTGTGTGTAAATCGCACATTTCAATTTGCATGTGTTAGCGACAAACTTTTGATAAGTGTTACTCGCCTTACACAAAGGCAGGCGGTGTTGGATGAGGAGCGACAAGGCATTGAAACTTATTGTCAAACACGAGCAGGAACCATCACTTCCTCCCTAGTCCCTCCTCCTCCTCCACCGCCTTCACACACATATGCAAATTCAAATTCACACACTTACACACACATATCAATATTTTTCAGACATTACGTGCTCTGAAAATTTCGCACACCTCCTTGGGGATCGATGGATAAATGTGGAATACCATGTGGCAAGTATATTATTGCAAAAAATTTCAAATTATTTTTTGTTGATTTACAAACAAGCAAGAAAAAAAAATGAGGAAAACTTGCAAGGGCATGCAAGGAAAATGCGAATAGTTTTGGGTGTGAATATACATATTTTAAGAAGAAATATTAAACATGAAAAAATCTTTAAAAAAAAATCGCTAAATAGCGCTCATTATCTATCTCAATATATATCGAAAAAACCGTAGATTATCGATTTTTTTGATTAAAAATATCGTATATTATTTTATATCAAAAAAAACGTAGATTATATTGGTTTTTTTTTAACAAAGATATAGGAAACTTTGCCAAATTGTTTTTATTAATATTTATATTTGTTATTTAAATAAAAAATGTACAACATTTTTAGTATTCAAATTAAATAGAATTTAAAAGAGTTTATTTATTTTTTCTTTAATTCTTAAATAATTAACTCTTATTTCCAATTAAAGCTGTCTTGACTGAATTAATATTTCAAAAATTACATAACTATTTAAATCGAATGCAAACCATAATCTTCAATACATTATTGTACATAAATATATTATAAAGTACATGTATATTATGTATGTATTTTATAAATATATATATTTCCCAACGCCTAAAGCCAAGTCGGGTATCATTTTGATAACATTTCTTGTAGAAATCAATCAGTTGCCTTGATAAATTGGCAGCGCCTAAGGCCTCTTACAAGGGGTCACCGACGGATGTGCTGATTCTTTTTCACACCACACACACACCCCCAAGGCACACCCACAGTTATACCCACTAACCCCATTCCGTTTTTATTCCTCTTTTTCCCTGCCCATAAGCTCGGGGTTTCCTCCTCTCGTTGAACGCTGGAGGTTGATGAGTGCTCCTGGTTATCTGGCGTCCATATTCCCATGTTAACTGTCGCCTTTGGCGTTCTCGCCTGTTGACTAACTGCCTAAAGGGGGGCATGGGGTGGTGGTGTCCTTACAAAATTATGAACATATCCTGTGAATTGAGGAACGTCATCAGGGCAGACAAAAGGCAAAACAAATTGAGAAAAGGGAGGGAGGAGTCCTCTCACAAAAAACTGATGATTTGGCTTTTTTTTAGGCTTTAAATTTAATTAAAATTTGAATGTTTATATTTAAAATTTATTTGTTATGGTTTTAATTTTAATTTAATTTATATTTCATAGTTTAAGATTTTCCAACTATTTCAGCATACAAAACTATAGTTTAACCAAATTAAATACCCTTTAAATTCATTTTCTTGGGGTCGCTTGTCTTTTATTTATTTTTGGCTTGGCTATTTCTCTGTATTTTTTTGGCAGCACTCATGGGCCACACTTACTGCTGCAGCGTGAAAACTGTTGCACACCCCGCACACCCCACACACACAAACACACACAGAGACGACGTGTTATCTCTCGGCTGTGCGTCATTTCACAAGAAGCAGAGGCAAAGGACCGCAACAAAACAAAATCTGACAATAAGTGTGAAAATGGCGCACCCCTTTCTACCATTTAGCACCCCCTTAGCTGCCATGCAAAACTAAAAGAAAAATGTTTAAATATTTCCTGCTTTTTATTGTGGTTACATTGCAGCCCCTCTCACTCTCCACCCCTCTTTCGCTCTCTTTCTGTTTGCAAAATCAAAAGCTGAAGTGAAGCTGCAAAAAGAACAATAATAACAACAGAAGAAAGTGGCACTACAAAAAAAATATTAAAAAAAATGAAAAAGACGGATCAGGAAGCAGAAGAATAAGGTGTCCTTTCGAGGGGTAAGAATAGCAAATACCCTGGTAAAGGGATGAATATCAGAGGTAGTAGAAACTAGAACGTATAAAAATATATATAAAATATATTTTTAAGACTATCAAGGCAAAAACTATTATAAAAACTATCTGTATTTCTGTTTAGTGATTGATTTCCCTTTAAATTTAATTTCAAGTCTAAGAACTTTCTATACAAACATTTTTTTAAATAGAGGTTTAAATACAATAACATTTTTAATTTCTTAAAACCCCTTTGGCATTTTTATTTTAAGGGAAATATTTATAGATTCCCAACTTATTCACTTACAAGTTAATTTCGTTTTTCTAGGGTATCCAAAAGGCCCTTAAAAATATATATCTGTTACTGAACTATCAGCAGAGAAAGATGAAGCAGAACAAAACGGGAGCGAAGCATAAAAAATAGCAATACTTTCCGTGCAATGCTTTGCTTTGTAGTGCTTTACACGAAAAAAAAAAAAAAATTAATAGTAAAAATACATTTTGTAAACTCATTTCAAGACCGTTCATATTTATAATAATAATATAAAAACTATGATATTTAAATTTTAAAAAATTAAAAAATTATTTTCGTGAGCAATTTAATTCAGTTTTTTCTGCCAGTGTAATGCCTTGGTCGTTTACTGTTTACTTTTATTGTTGCTGCTGGCCGCGGTGGCGCTCGAAAAATATGAAAACTTTCGACAGGAAACAGGAAACTGATAAGGGCATTTTTGTGCCGTTACCCCGTTCTCCCCTATCTCCCCTATCTCCCTCTTTCTCTCTTTCCTCCTTCGTCCCGCCCTGCAGCTGTCTCTTTCTGTCCCGGCCCGTGTCATTTGCTGTTGCTTTTGGTGCTTTGAGCGCTTTTTGACGCCCCGTTTTTTCTGCTCCTCCTGCTGCCCAGCGAACTTATTGTGCGAGATTTATTTCACGGCCTTCAGGTACAGTTACACCTCATAAAGGGGGAAGTACTCTCTAGAAACATGTACGCTTTTAACAGAAACAAATTTATTTAGGTAGAATTTTTACATAATTATTTTTAAATTATTTCCAAAAAATTTTTTTTTTAACAAAATAAATAATTAAAGTGTATGATTTTCTCAAGTTTTAAATAAAAAGTATAATATAAATATTTAATAAATTAGTTTTTCTTACTTTTTTAAGTTTTAAATAGTAAAAATATTAAATAAATTGCTTTTTCTTCAAGTTAAGCAAATATAAATAAAGCAAATTAAATATTTTCTAGCTTTCTGCATTTGTAATTAAATAAAGTAGTAAATGAATAAACACTAAGATGTTTCTATTTACTGGGGCTGACTGTACCTTTTGTTTTATGTTCGGTTTTTATGGAAACTAAAAAAAGCTGGCTGCAAAAATATGATCTCTTCGATGCAACCTCCACTGTTCCGTGTTAGTTGGCATCGTTAAGCTATGGCCACGCCCCCATGGTGACATGTGCTCCCTCTTTCAGAGCCCTAACTCCCCCTTTGGGGATGCCCTCTGCCTGTGGTTTCTTGCGGCCGCTTGCCTTTTTTCCCCCCTTTGGGGACAGATGTTGCAGCAATGTTGCAAGTTGTAAGTTGCACAGTTTTATCAACTTCAAAAAGCTTTAAAAAAATATATATAGTAAGAGGAGAGAAATATGAAGGTGCAATATTGTATTAAATATTAAATATGTATATTTTTTAAGCTGCAAAGACCCCAAAAATACTGCAAAATTAACGTAAAAACTTAAAAAAGTTATAGGAAAATAAATAATAAAATTAAAAATTAAGAACTGCCTTAATTAGAAAATTTTCTAGAATGACAAAATAATTCTCTGTCTTATTTTCAAATGTAATAAACCGATTCCCCTAAGTCCTTGGTATTTCCCGCTCATCAGCATGAACATTTTCAAGGCCCAAAGACAGAGACCCATCAATGCCTAGTTAGCGGGCTTAACCCATGATGGGGGCTTAACACCTGGCTGGCCAAGGGGCTTACCTATACGGGCGGGGGACTTCAAAATATTCGAAAGGCTCAGCGTGGCAAAGCTGATTTAATTAAATAAGTCATCTGGCATCATCTGAGGTTAAGCCACGCGAAAAGTCATTCCATTTAGGGGGTTAAGGCGGCTTGGTGGAAAATGGTGGGTGGATGGATTTTCAAGAGGGGCTGTTAAGGGAGACCCTGGTTTAAAACAGAAGAACTCTGCTTATTTAAAAACGAAAGAAACAAAGAAAGAAAAAAAAACACTTTTCAACAACAGCGGGCGATGGCCAATAAAGGTCCTACGCGCTGCCTCCTTTGCTCACATCTCTCACTTTTCGTCCTTTTCCCTATTTTACCTCTTCTTGCCACCCACTTTAACCCCCTGGCCACCTGTCCTTGCAACATAAAAACACGACCATGAATTAACGTTAAAACATGGCCAAAAAGGCAGGGCAAGGCGGGTTTTGTGTATGAGCAAATACACTGGAAAAATTGCTTTTAAAATTACACATATTACTTAAATTATATTATTTTAAATTACTATGAATAATTTTTTAGTTATATCTTTATATCGTTCTTATATATTTTTCTATCGTTCTATAAACTGTTTAATAAAAGTTTCCCGTTGAAAATATAATTTAATAAAATACAAATTAAATGCCAGCTCTATTAATTATTATATTAAAATATTTTATAAATTTTTTTTAAGCTGAATTTAATATCAAAATGTGTGTGCGTGTCTGTATGTGTGTGTGTGTGTTGGCCGCAAACAAACACATAAAAATGGCCTGCTCCGTTCGAAGGACACTGGAGTCTCGCCAACCGGCGTGAAAATCATTTAATTTACAACACGAACACGACGGGAAATGGAAGGAAAGTGGGTGGAAAATGTGTGGAAAATGATGGGGGTGAAAAAGAAAGAAGCCAAAGAGGGGATGAGGAGGGGCAGCCACAGAGGCCCAGGCGCACAGACACTCACAGTCAGGGACAGGACAGGACAGGCCGGGCCTAACAATATGAACTGAGTTTTCATTTAATAGACTGCAAGCGCTGGAAAATGGCATAGAAGGAGGAAAAGCAGGTGCACGAGCACAGATAGCTAGTGAATCGAGGCAGCGGAGAGGAGGAAATGGGGGAAAATAGAGGCAAAATAGTGGACTTTGCACAGAATGGCAAAGCTAAGCCACGTTATGCGGTTAACTAACACTGCCGCAAAACACACTCGCCCAGCCACTCGGAACCCGTTGAAAAGTGAAAGTGCTTGCTATCAGCTGATGCCAGCGATTTATGCCACAGCCCACAAGCCACATTAAACGGGAAGGAAAATATTACATAAATTTACAATATTTTTATATTTTTAAAAATTTTTTAAAAGAAAGGTTAATAAATCTACGGCAAGACTATGGAAAATACACTCCTTAAATTTTCCTTTTTATTTTCCAACTGTTGCGTCTTGTTAATACTTTATGTGAGTAAAAAAAAAAACTATTGAGAAAAGCCTTCAGGAAAAGGTAAACAGCAATCACAGGGCTTAGGCAAACAAGAAAAGCTGACACTTAAGCGGATTTTCCTGAGACTCTGGCATTATATCTCCCATATAAATATATATATATATATTCCTGTTTTTGTAAGCAATTATGTCAATATTTATCGCAGGCATATCGCAAGCAGTTTTCCCGCTTTTCTCCCCAAAATCCAAAAGTAACCAGAAAAATAGAGGGCAGCATTGAGAAGTCTGTGCAAATATTTTAACGCATTTTTTTCTGTATTATTTTCATTTCGACGACACGTTGAAAGGATTTACGCAGGGAAAAAGAGCAAATAAAAAAATATATATGTATATATCGAAAGACGAACTGTTGACGTGTGTGTGTTTGGGTCAACAGGAGGAAAATGGAAAAGCAGGAAAGCTGAAATACAGGCCAATTCAACGCTGGATAAATATTTGCCAGACGATGGACACCAACAAAAAATCACAGAAAGGGGGGTTATAAGCGAGCAAAGACGTTCTCTCAATGAAGGCTGATTCCCTGATTCCGAAAAGCACTTGAGAAAAATTACCTAAATAAAAAAAATATTTAATAAATATTTATATATAATATAATTCAGAAAACAGCAATGATTTTTTGCCTTTTTATTTATTTCAAAACAAATATAAATACCTTTAAAGGTTCTTAATAATTTTCTTGTATTTTTTTAGCTTATGATTTATTTGCAGTGTATTTCTTATAACCCCCTTTCAGCCTAGACCCCTTCCCTGTGCCTCAGTCGCTGCGTGTAATATCAGGGATTCAATAAACACTTCAAACATAAACTTGACGATTTATTACAACTGAATGGGCAAGCGTCTGCCAGCAAGTGAAAATGTCTATATATGCAGGCTGAAATGCACTGCAAGAAAATCATCTGAACTGTAGTATTTTTGAAAGAAATAAAAAGTTTGTCTATGAATAACAAATAAAAATAATGAATAATAATTATAATTAATTAATTTAAAATAATTTTTTAATTTTATTAATTTTCTTGAAAGGATTTAATACCAATTTACACTAAAAGTTATTTATTAATTTCCCTTTTCATATTATTACAATTTTAATAATACCCATTTTTTCTTTCTCTGCACCTGTGAGGATATATTTATGTCAATATGCCATGTGACAGTTTGCTGGTGTCTGTCGACTAGTGGCAACGCGATGTTCATATACGCAATGAATTATTAATTCGTTGTCCCGGGTCCGGGTCCGGGTCCAAGTCCGGGCCCGTACCCGGGTCCTGCTGCATTCCGTAGCTGTAGCCGTGTTTGTGTTTGTGAACCGGAATCGGAGTCCCTGCACGTCGCCATTTAACTGCTGACAAATGATAAATTTATTATTTACCATTCCAGCAGCAAAGGGTGGGGATTTTGGGGCTGAGCATTTGCTAGATTAAAATATGTTTTAATATTTGCCTTCGTCACACTCCAACGGAGCCATGCCACACGCACGCACGCACACACACACAGACAGACAGACTCCCACCCACACGTGACAAGGCAACCTTGGAGCCACATACCAACCCACAACCCACCCACCCTACACAATCTCTGTCCTTGGAAGCGCCTTGGAGTGCGATAATCACGCGCATTTGATTAATTACCCGTGTCGACGGCGCTGCTTAGCTCAGTTCCTTCAGATTTGGCTACTGTTTATGCCTGTATGGCAATGGAATTGAAATAGGTATTAAATTATATAATTTAAGCTGATTTAAAGGTACCAAATTCAGTGTATATTTGTTTTTTAGAATGTCAAATATTGTAGCATAATGTAGCATATTCAATACTTTTTTTAAGGTTTTAAAATCGAAAAACGAATTAAAACAATATAATTGCTTTTTCTAACAAGAAAACTGCTTATCAAACCCGCCAAAAAGTAGGCTATAGTTTCTTATTCGCTCTCAGCTTTCACTTTCCCTGGTTAGTGTCACACACACTTAACCCCATCAGCTAACCACACTTAATTCTCAAGTTCAACACAACGCTGTAAGTTTCCTTATCGGCGAAACAAGTGCCGCGAAAAGTTGCAACTTTCAACCTGAGAGCTAACGGTAATCGCCGTCCTAACGTTTGCGTGCACTCGCACGTCCTTCGACCTACAGGATTTTCCCACCCCCAGACACAGAAGGTTTTCCCCCCACAAACTCAAGAAATCCAGACACTCGCCGCTACGTGTCCAACTGTAAATCCGTCCGCTTAACGCTTTTCTTAATTGTCACACCGCCCTTTCCAGCCCTCAGATTTTCCACCGCCCCCTCTTGATCACCTGTGTGATAGGTAGGCAATTTTTTAAGATGAACTCTTTAAGAAAAAGAGGGATGTATTAAGTGGAAAACTATGTCAAATAATAATATGCAAATTCTTTAATAGACCTTGATAAGAGAAAGGGAATCCTTATTCCTTTCTTGGAATATTTCTATTTTTGTACCATTTTTTAGACCATTTAAAAATCACTAGGGTTCCTTCAATAAAAACATAAATCTAAACTTCCTCTTTCAATTTCTTAACAAAAAAAAAATATATATATATAAAAAAAAACAGATGCCAAAATTAACAAACAAAATCAGGTCAAAGGAAAAACTCTAGCAAATGTTGAAACGGTAAACAAAATTGCTATACAAACAAATAAGCAACAAAAAAAAGACAGAACGTTATCATAAAACGATTTTCTCACTTAAAGGAAAAAAGGGCCAGAAGAAGAAAAAAACTTAAATTATTGCAAATCAATTTGGCGAAGGGGTCCAAGCAGAAGTTGGAGCAGCAGCAGATGTGCTGCTCGGGAAAATCGGGGGGAAAATCGGTTGGAATGGGGGCCCGAGGCCTAGACAGAGGCTGCGAGACCCCGTTATTACCCCACGAGTCTTTTTTTTTTGCTGGCGCAGCCATAAAGCACATTTTATTGAGTTGTCGAACTTAAGTACCAACAGCAACAAGAAGTAGCCAAAAAAAAAGTAAAGGGAAAAATAAGAAAAACTAAGGACAGGAGCAGCAGCAGAGGTCTGGAATTTTTGGGCACGCATGTGGTCGGTGGCCCTTTTTTTAGGATTTTTTTGTAACGAAAATATACTCTTTCTAAAACATATTCTATATATTTACAATTTTCGTTATTTAAATTTCATTAATTTAAATTTATGACGATATAAAGCTATTTTTAAAGCCTATTTTAATCAATAATTTGTTTAATAATAATTGATAATATAATTAATTAATATAAGAAATTATTATAAAAATGTATTTAAATATTTATAATTATATTTTATATATTTTTTTCTAAGAATAAAATCATAAAACTCTCATAAAATACTCACATTACAAATTTAAACATTTTTAAGCCACATTATCATTCAATTTATTAATGTTCAGAATAATATAACATTTATATAACTTTAAAAATAACAATACAAAAATTCTTTAAAAAACCATAAAGTGTATTTCGAAATTCTTTAAAATATATTCTCTTTATTTTCGGCTGTTTTCTGTTTTCTCAATGTAGGGCAATGTGGCGCATAGACGGCTCAATAATATGCCAGTCCTTCGGTAATGGGTCCTGCTCCCCTTTCCCTGTTGCCCGCTAATTTTCCATGCCCCCTGCCCCCCTTCCACCTCCTTTTCCTAACCCCCAACCCAAATTGCAGCACACAGACACCCACGCAGACAAAGGCGATTGGCAACATTTTGGCAACACGAACACATGGGGAGCTCTGGCTGTCGATAAGTGTTTGTGTTTTGCACTGAACAAAAATGTGTCACTTTATAACAAATTAAAAAGAAAACTATAGATTTTTTTAGTTTTAAATGGGAAATTTAACAAGTTTTACAATTTTGTTTATAATAATCAATAAGCGTTTGCTTTAAATTAAAAATTTTGAAAATGAAATGTTTAATTAAATTTAATTAAATTAAAATATAAGCAAAATATTATTAAAAATATTTATTTTAAATATATATTTGTTTTTCTTTTTTTGCAATTTAAACTTGAACTCGCAACTAGAAGAAGAATGTGGCAAATATAGCTCGCTGCTAACAAGCCACTTAAAAAATATAAGCACCCTATTTTCTCAGTGTAGTCACCGCATTGAAGGCTTTATTCTATTTTTGCTCCCTAGTTGGAAGCGTAATCGTTTACAGCTGCTCGAATGCGCAAATAATTTGAAAGGAATGTGCCCCCGAATGTTTATATGCCAAGAGCAATGACAAGCTTTCCACCAAAAAAAAAAAACGTCCAATGCAATACCACCAGAGCACACTGTGCATAGTGGTTTAAAATTTAGGAAATATTTAAAATTTTTAATATTTAAATATTTAATTCAAGAAATAAACACTTAACAAAACTACGAACCAAGAAGAACATACATATATAAAATGTTGTAAAATAAATTAACAAATTAAAGAAAATTATTATTATATTTTAATTATAAAAAATTATATACTGTAGCTTTTAAGGAAATTTATTGCATTGGTTGTAAATATACACTTCAGTTATATATTTTATATATTTAAAAAAAATAAGTCATAAGTCGAAAAACACAAGGAGACCATTAGCACACTGAGCTGTTTCTGACTTAATGATGGCTGTATGGCTTTTTTTAATAATTCTTAATTTATTATTATTATTATTATATTACTTAATTTTATCCTGAACTAATTTTTTTTTTTTTTTATAAATACCTACAAATTTATTTTCCAATTCCCACTGTAGCCTTGATATACATATATTTATATATGTATGTCTGGACTCAGCGCTCATTAGCACACACCCAAACACACATTCCACTGTTTCCCTGTCCTTCTATATTTTCTCTGCCAAACAAAAACAAAAAACAAAATAAGTAAATAAAAAAAAGAAAAACACACATTGCTCCGTCATAAATGACTGACGCCAGTTTGAAGGAGTCCTTGGAGAAGGAAGAGAAAGGAGCCAAAGAGCAAACGAAATGAAACCAATACTTGGAGAAAATATAATTAATATTTGTTTAATCCATTTAAAAAGATTTCATATTAAGCCATATTTTATTTATTAAATTTAATAAAATTGCTAAAAATACAAAATTCTACATTTCTAATTAAATTTCCCTAAATTATTTAGGAATAAATTCAGTTTAAAAATCAAATAAGTGTTTTATTTCCCTTTTAAGCTCTTGGTATTATTATATTTTAAATATATTTTTTTTAATTATATTTTTCAACCAACTAAAAAGTTTTCCCAAAATACTAATATTTTCTACTTAAATCTGTGAAATTTATACATTTTTTTAACAAATTCTCAAGTGACTATTTCGCTCAGTGAACAACAGCTTGGCCGTGGAGCATTTGCCACCATCGAGCTATTATTTGATCATATTTAAAAAGGAATTTTCGGTGTTGTGAGTTTTCTTTTTATTTATATTTTTTGTGGGGGCGCCCGTTTGTTACTGCTTGAGCCATCAATAATTCACTTTCGCTTAAGAGCCAATTAGGGGGAGCAGTGCCGTAAGTAGTGCGCGGTAATGGCAATGGTAACCAGTTGCGGGAATCGGGGTCACCACATGTGCCCCCCTTTGGTGGTCGTAAATTTGACAGTTTATTAATTACAGCTGCAATTAGGAAAGAAAAGGGGTTTTGCTCCGCTATCAGTGCAGCTTTTACTGCCGGCAGTTAAGTTAAGCCACCTGAGTTTTTGGCCAAAACAACTTTTCCGCACAAAGCGAGGACACTTTAACGGGAAACGTGATACGCTTGTGTTTTCTGACTTTGTCAGCAGCTTTATAAAAACAGAAGGAACTTTTCTAAACAAAACTTTACGGGGAAATGGTTAAAACAGGTAAAAACGAGGTGGTGCCCCATAACGGATAATTTCCTCAGGAAGTTTTAATGAAATTTTATTATATAGTTTTGTAAAAAACTGGGGCTGTACATAAATATATATCGAGAGGAAAATAATACGATTATATAAAATGGCTAGGTTTTATATATCGAAAATGGAAAATATTGCTTTGAAAATATCGATATCATTGAAAATATATTCATAACATTTTTTTAAGAATATATTATTAATTTTTTTAATGAATTATATCTTTAAACCTTCATTTTTGGTATCAAAAACGTCACTTAATTTGATGTATCGATATTTAAAATATTAAATAATATAGCTATGAACATTAAATTATCGATAAAATATCGAAATATTTTTATTTAATTAATTTGTCTTTTTTTTAAATAATATTTAAGCCATATATATTTAATATTTGATCAATTAAAATGCAAAAAACGTATATTTAATGTTAAAGAGTCGATCCATACCATAAAAAAGTATATTAATCGGAAAATCGATTTATCTCTGTTTATGGAAATGTTTAAATATCGCTATAAATCTGGACTTTTGCATCGAAACTAATAAATATATTTTATATAATGACTCTTTTTATATTATATAATTTGTATTATATATATATTATAATAATTTGTATTTAAGATTTAAGCAAAGAAACCACCAAAAGTTAAAGTAATATTTTTAATCATTTGCCTTTAATCCCTTGATCTTACTGACACAGTTAACAGTCACCAATCTCCTCTCTCCATGCTCCAAACACCAGTCACCAGTCACCAGTTATCCCAATTTTATATCCGGGGGTCAGAGGTCACCCCTTGCCTGCGATTAACAAGTCCCCCAAGAAGGGAAAACAAACCAGAGCAACGGCAAAAAAAAAAAAAAAAAAAAATGCGTAATGAGCTGCGAAACGCGCTTGGCATCAGACATCAGACATCGTACATCGTACATCAGGACTCTGGACAGTGGACATCTGATATCGGAGTGTTAGTCCCGGCACTCAAATTCAATTGCACAGCGTTTTAGTATGCATCAAACGTTTTACAACTATTTTTCTTAACGCATTTTATTGGCGCTTTGGGGAAGCCCAACGGTCATGGGGGAGTGTTTTCTGGGGAGGGGAGGGTGGCTTCGGGTGCCTGGGGATGGGGTGTAGGTCCTTCATTGTGGGTGGGATTGTGCGGCACGTACTCTATTTAAAATGACACGCCTGACGACCTAATGGTGGCCAGACGAACATTTACCCTGTAAATTCTCGAACAAGGCGTTCTTTTTTTGTGGTTTTTAAGGTTTACCTGTTTCGAAAAAGAAATATCTCAAATACCTATCAATACATTTTTGTCTAGGTTCTAAAAAAGATATTATAATCAAACTATTATTCCAAATTTGCTTTTATTTCTAGCAGTTCAGATACATTTTGGTAAAAGCGTTAGAAGCGAATATATAAGATCCAAAAAAAAATGTCCTAGGATATCTTATAGTCGAGTTTTTGGCCTAATTTTATAAAGGGATACTTGTTTTTGTTTGGGCCCTATCTTTTCTTCTTTTTCCCGCCGGCGCTTTTCTTTTGAGCATTGTCACATTGAAACCGCAGTGACGAAAGCAGCAGCAATAACGCCCGTTGGGGGAGTTGGCAAGGCCGTGCATGGCATTTTCTATTAACAGACATGAAATATAGCAGAAACTAAGGCGAAAAGGGAGAGAGATTCCCACAGAGTTTATATTTTCCCCCCTTTTTGTTATTGTTATTGGTCAGCCAAAAAAAAAATAAAGATAAAGATAAAGTCAATAAGAAAAACGCACTTGGAATTTTCAAAATATATTTTCCAAATGTAAATTGTTAAAAATTGTGTCCCAGTGCCATAAATATTTGCATCAGCCACAAGAATTTTCAGCCCCAACCCCAGCACAGTCTGTGTGCGTGTGCATAATTTTGGACGACACTGTTCCTTTATTGTCCTTTATTTCCTTTACGACAAAGGCGCGACGTGTTTGTCATAACTAAAATTCCGGAAGCCATAAACAAATTAGGTTAAATGCAAACAATAACAAATTGATAATTGTATTGTTTTATATTTTTATATTTCTCGATCAAAACTAGTTGGGAATTACAAGAGAAGCACTTACTACATTAAAAAAGAAAGATGCGTAAAATACATAGTTTTGCTTTGCAATCTCCTTTTCTTTTGTCAAGTGTCACACGATTTTATGACAGTATATATGAAAAAATAGAAAATATTAATACAAGGAAAGCAAGTTTAGAAACAGAGGGGCCTACATAAGCAAGCCAAAGGTAAATTATTTAACTTAAATCTAATCATTTAATGAGACTATATTATTTGCAGCTTTTCATATTATTTTGTGGTTTTTATTTCCATTTTATTATTTTAAATTTTTAAAATATTGTTAATTCTTGTGCTCCCGAGACCTCACTGTATTTGTGGCAGGAACTACTTCCGCAAATGCACTTGGTGCCAGGGAGTCCCTTTCGTCTGATGTCGCCGGAACCCAAACCAAACCCAAAAGACGCACAAAAAGCAGGCGAACAAAATAATTTTGCTTAATTCAACGGCAGCGCAAAGAAATAACTGAGCGTTGAGTGTATTACGGGGGGAATCCCACGTTAAATAAAGGATAAAAAGGCATAGAGCGTGAAGATGCCGCTGCCGGCTTCCTGTGACGCAATTAGTGCAACATTGTTGACATTGTTTTTTGTTTATCCTGCGCTTTTTTGTCGCTCTTTTCTTGCTCTGGCTGCTTTTAGAGGTTCAGAGAGGGTGCATGCCAATGCCACGGGTCAAAGGGCAAGTTTAAGCTGACTTTAAAGTGCTTTTGGTTTCTTTACAATTTGGTTATCCGCTTTTTGTATAATTTTTTTCCCCAGAAAGAGGAATGAGTGGAAAAGGACATGTCAAGCGTTCTTTCGTGGCTCAGCTTTTGTGTTCACATTCCAAAGTTTCCGTAGTCTTTTTCAACATTTTAAATTTAAATATATTTAAGCTTATATTTTTAATTTATTTTATTTTCCAGACTGATCGATATTTTTTTTTTTTATTGTTGCAAATTAGTTTTTTGCTTCTGCTATTTTTTTATATACTCCATTTTACAACTGTTGCACTTCCTTTTGTTCCTTCTGGTGTTCCACTTCTGCCCGTTTCCAGAACATCAATTTTGTTGCGTTCTTTTCCGCTCGTTCCCCATTCCATTTCTTCCCATTCCACTTGACTTTTAATTTCTGTTTTCCACTTTCCGGTTGCTCGGAGTCGAGTGCGCTTAGCTGATGAAGCCATTGTATAGGATTGGACCAACCGTAACCCATTCCAAGCCATTCCCACCCATTCCCCGCTGGGCAGGCTCCCTTCAGTTGATTCCACTTTAAGGCCAAATCAGGCGTAAAATGAGCGAAGCTTTAAAATTTGAATTTTGTTGTTACACTCACAGCAGCCTTCCTTCCCTTTTACCATTTCCATTCTTGTTGGACTTCTATTCATGCATACGGAAAAGCTGGCAGCTGGAAAAAGTATCGAGTTTTCTTTGGCACATCATGAGAGAGAAGAGGCAAGAAGGGTATGGAGCAAATTAGGGGCAGCTGCAGGGCTAGAAAGCAATCAGAAACAACAAAAGTACGGGCCAAGAACTTTGAACTGAAATGTATAAATTCGAATACGAAAAGGTTAATAGAAGGTGGGCGGTAGAAAAATAACAACAAATTCCTGGGAAGTGTCTTTCGATAACAAATCAATCAGGCAGGCAATTTAGCCTGGCATTTCATTGTTGGTCTACTGGGAAAAATACATATGTAACTACTACATATATATTTTGATGATGATTTTAAAATTTAAATTTAGTTCAAACAGGAAAACATATTATATTTTAAATATAATATAACAAAACAAAATAGCGATCACTGGAAGAAGCTTCTTCCAGCGCACCTCACAAGTTTGTTTTGTTATTTGATTTGTTTTTTTTTTTTTTTGGATTTTTTGCTTGTTTTTTCTCTGGCTCAATGGCTTGTGTTTGCCGTAGCAGTGGGTTCGATAATGCGGGCCCATCCCCGCAGACATGACATAGGCCTTGGGCGACCGTGTGTACATTGGCTGTGTTTGTGGTCACGACTCTTCTTAGCCGTACCAACCATAACTGTTTTGCAATTGCTTTGCTCAACTTTTTTGCTTTCGCGTTCTAACTTTGTGTCTCAGATAAACCTTTCTTTTCCTAAGCGTTTTCCTTGATCAGTTTTTCTCAACGTTTTGACATACATTTCGTAATCATTTGTTTTTTACCACAATTAGTCGGGAACGTGGCCAACCCTTGAGAACTGTGAGGCGCCGACCGCCGAGATACGTGGCCGTATAAGTGTTATTTATTCGCATCACTCGCTGAATAAAGACTTGGGAATCGTAAAACCGCTGTTTTGAGCAAATTCAGAGAGCCCAAGGGCTGAGAACGAGTGAACGCTACGTCAGCAGTATCGGAGAGGCCAGCTAAGCAAGCGAAAAACTACCCTGCCCAAGCCGTGGCTTGCATACCCTTGCCAACAATCGTTTCAAATTTACAACCTAGAGAAGGAAAATAGGAAAATTATGTTATACAAAAAAACATATTAAATGAATTTCAGCTTTGGTAACCATGGAAACGTCGAATAAATACATAGGAACTTAAAAACTGTCAAAACAAAATTATAAAACATTTTTAAAGGGTATTAAACTTTGTGAGAGAACGTGCGAGGCAGATTCAGCGTATTAAGAGCTTCATTAGAAGCTTGCGCAGCCAACGGAAAAAGCAAGAGACAGCGTGTGAGAGCTTAAAAGCAGGAGAGAGGGCGTGAGAGCAGCGTAAAAAGGAGATGAATCAACATAGTAATATCACGAGTAAAAGAGATGCAAGGCGGTAGTGAGAGTAACTAGTTATGTATGAGATCGTACAGCTGCAGTTTTTGTGCAATTTCTCTTTGTTTCCTATTTTTGCTTTTAGTTTACTGCTAAGTTAAATTAAAATAAATATATGTATGAAAAAATAAATTACTTTTTCAATAAGTGGAAATGGGTTTCCAGACCCCCAATGAAAAAATATATTAATCTATTAATATCTTATTATTTGTACTATTTAACGCAGAAATTTTTGCGTAGAATTTAAGCAAAGTTGGCATACAAGCAGGATATTAAAAATAATTTAATGAGTGAGCACTTTGTGAGTGATCAATACCCATATCAGTTTCTGGTCAAAGTTTTACAAAGTTTTTTGGTTAAAAAATAAAAAATGTCCAAAACTATTTTCGGGGTTTGAGGCCTTGACCAGTTGGACGTAAACCGCACAGGATCGAAAGGGAAAGTTGTGGTTCCGAGTCCAACAAGCGTTTTTAATTGATTTCCCAACTAGAACTCGAACTTTTCCACACACAACCCGGCAGCATGTGTGTGTGTGTGTGTCTGAAAAGTTTACAATAATTTTTAAACATTCAATGGCCGCAACTAAAAACGCCAAAAACGATTGGAAAAAAGGCTGGTGGGGGGGCCGGGTGGATTTTCCGGGAGTTTAAGGGGTTACTGTCCGTTCGGGTTTTCAATCCACAACTGAGACCATGCAAAAAGCGATGACAAAACAGAAAATCGGAAGGAAAGTGTGGGGGGGGGAGGCGATGAATGAATGAATAAAAACTTTTGCCCGGAATTTGTCTGTTGGCATATTTTGAAAAGCAGTTTTCCAAAATGCACACACTCTTATGGATGTGTGTGTGTGAAGGCAAACTGGGAGTTCAAAGTTCAACGCATGATTGTGAAAATGGAATTGCCAAAGTTGGTCAAACGGGTTGGGTTTTTCCAGCCAAGGGCGTAAAAAAGTAGCAATGGAACAACAAAAAAAATGTTTGATTTTCCCCTATACTTACACATAACAATATTAATGAGAATATTAATGTAAATCGTATAAACCTAAAGCATTATTTATTTAGTTAAACCATTATTAAATATTAATATTCAAAATATTTAAGTCCTATAATCAAACTATTTAAATAAACTTTAGTGGTACTCGCTTTCTAATATTTACTTTCAGTGTTCTTTGCTTTGAAAAATAAAAAATGTTTTACTGTTGAAATGTTTTTATCCCTTTTTATCGCACTTCACCACTTTTTTGCATAATTTCCTGTTCTCCTTTATTTCGTCTCTCCGGCTTGTTGTCATTCTCGATGACAGCTGCCTTTTGTCCACTGTGCGTTGTCGAGGAGTTGACCAAAACCACCCACTGTTGATTCAAATATATGTACATAGATATGTATATCCCATAAAGATATATATATAAATATATGTAGGTACGGATGGACACATGAAAGGGAGGTGCACAGCTGTGTGCGAATCATTTTAATTTCATATCTGAATGCCAAAGTTCCTAATTGGAATTGCTGTTGAAGCTGAATGGAAAGTTAAAGAAGGTTAAACACAAAGTGAATATAATTTGAAGAGAATGGCAGGAAAATACTAATATATTTTAATATTTTTATTCAAAGTAATTAAACTAAAGTTCTGTAAAAAATTTGCTAAAATCAAGACTTCTTTCCAAGCCCTGAAATAGAATTAAAGATTTGTAACTAAAATTTATGACAAAATGACTAAAATAAAAAACATCAAAGCATTTAGAACATAAATTTGTACTCAAATACGTTAAAAATCATTACTTTTTTTTTAATTTTAAATGTCAATTAACCTCCAAAAATGTTAAGATTAAAGATAAATATACTACATAATCATTTACCAAAAGTCCCATTGAAATTCCAATATAATCCAACTACCAAATGCAAAACTAAGAAATTGGGTCACACTAATGAACCAATTAGTGTGCCACAATGGATCAAATAAGCAGTAAAGTGCCTCAAATGACAGTCCCAAAATGCACACCCCTTGATAAAAATAAAAAAAAAAATAAATGAAGAAAAAGGGCAAATGTTTAATTTCAATTACCAGGAGACAAAGAGCCTGTCGCTTAACCCTCCACCCGCTGGACACACTTAACCCACCAACGCCACACGCTTAACCCAGACACTATCTCTTAACCCATCAATCCCCATCAAACGGACAGAGCTACTAGACAAGTTCGAACTGGAAATACCTCAAGCAATCAATGGACTTCTGTATGTCCATCTCTTTCCATGCGCCATGCTGCCCTCTCTTTCGCCGCAATCAACATAAAACAAAGACGATGGCAACTGTATAAAAATTAAGCTCAATTACCAGAAATTTACAACATCAATAAAATAACTGAAGAGTGCTCAACACAAAATCACCGCACACACACACACACACATACACCCACATTCTGCACGTGTATGTGTGGAGGGGCGGTAGGTTGGGGGGGCGGTAGGTTGGGGGGGCGTGGCAATGGCGAACGTAGCAAACTCATCACCGGATGCTGACATATTGAAACACGTACCGACAACATGCTACACCAAAATTATAGTCACTTCCTTGATTTTGATTTCAAGTACTGCTGCGCGGGGGTTTTCCGGGCAGAGGGGAGTGGGATTTTCCTCTTTTTGGGAAGTGGCTGTTGAGCTGGGTCCTTGTCGAAAACCTCAGCCCCTGGCTTCATGTTCTACACAGTGAGAAAATATTAAAAAAAAACTTAATATTATTTTAAGAAAAATAAAAATGTTTGACAACATATTATTAAGTTAATATTTAAAGATTGAACAAGAATTTTACTTGCTTTATTTATTGTTATTTTTTTATTGATTATTTGTATATATTTTTTAATTTGATGATTCGAACTTGTTATATTTCTTTTTGTCTTCTTATTAAAAACAAAACGTTTTGTACTATTATTATTTAAAAAAACGGTATATTACATTAAACTATGTATTTATCTTAAAATAATTTTGAGGCAATGGTTTTTATTTATTTAATTTTCATTATTAGAACCTTTTTTATAAACAATTAACATTAATAAATTAAGAAACATTTCTTTAAAAAAAAATCTGTCACTCTTTAACAATTCCTAAATATTATCTGCTTTGCAATACAATTATTTCTCTCAGTGAATCTTTACCCATTCCCCGGTAAGCAGCCGGTAAGTGTTGCAAAATATGTTGACTCAACTCATAACAAGCCCAAAAACTGAACGTAACTGAGAACGTGGCTGTGATGAGGACCCGGAAAAGCAGGGGGCGGACCAGGACTTCTCCCCCATTCCATCACCATCACCCCCCCAACCTCCCAAAAAAAAAGAGGGAAAAGTGTGTGGAGGCGAAAGCGAGAGCGAACATCAGTTGAGGATTTCCTAATGAGTGCTTCATGAATGAATTTCAGCCACAGAATACTAATTCGATGGAAAATTCATTTTTCCACACGATTGGCAATTAAAAGAGATTTTCTACCACACACACACAGAGAGCGGGGGGGACAGAGGTTCCGGAAAAGTGGGAAAACAGGGGCGTGTACGGGGGACACATATAGCTTTGTCTAGTCATCGAGTGAATTGACAGGCCAGCGAAGCGAATCAAATGGACCAGAGATATCAGGAGAAAACTCGCTAAAAGACAAGTCAAATTAAAATTAAAATATTTAAAAATTGAAGAAATTCTTTTCATAAATTTTAGCGGAAATTTTCGTATACATATTGTGTATATTTTATTGACGAAAAACAACCAAAAATATTAGCATTGTGACCAAAATATTCTTAAGTCAAGATTCTAGGCCAAGGTGTACGGATTTTAGCAATATGTTTACTGATAAGATCGATTTTCTGAATAATCCTTGCTATATAATGATCTGTGTACGATCTTGGCATATTGTTGGGTCTCGAATTATATCTATATATACATATATAGCTAAACCCATTCACAATTTAAAAATATTAAAAACAAAAAAAGATCTTGTTTTGTAAATAAGCCACCTTCTTTATCAGTTTAAGACCAGAACCAGTTGGGAATTTTGGAACACAAAGCTAAAATATAGAATATATGTTATATAGGACATAGAACATAGCCAAATGATCAGCCTCGATGGGTGAGCTCCATGTTGCCACGAGTTCCGGATGCTGTGAGAGTTGAGTGTTGGTTCGATTGGTTGGCTGGACTGGCTGTTGCCGGTTAGCGTTGTTAGGACTTGCTGTCCCCCAACCCCCTGGGCGCCACCCCCACCACACCATCAGTTTCCGGTGTGTATGTGTATGTGTGTGTGTGCGATGACTTATGCTGTGCGAAAGCCAACTTGTCAATGTGAAAAGCAAGCAGTGAAGCAAGCAGCCGACAAGCGTTGACGTATTTGACAAACACACAGCAGTTGGCGGGCGGGAGCGAGATGGAGCTCCTTCGGTGGGAAAGAGAGAGAGCAACATAGGGAGACACTGGGTGAAAGGACATTTGTCACCTCATTGCAACTTGGGGGCGGTGGACTGAGAAGAGCGAGGCTAATTACTTTAATTGGTTATTGCTGTCCCGCTTTGCAGTGCCATTGAAATTGAAATTGCAACTTTAGAAATGTGCACTGATAGAAATTTGTGAGAGCTGCTAGGTGTTATATATTGTGGAACTTTTTATGGGAGATTTTACAAGGGCTTGTTAACCTGTTTATTTGGGGGTTCCAGGCGAGATAAAAGTGTTAGTGGAAGGTGAAAATATGTATAGATATAACTGCCATAAAAACTGAATTATTAAAATATAATATATAACATATAACATATATAAACAGAGCTTAGCTCCAATTGGAGGTTACCAAGGACAGTAACCTAACCACTAAAACCCACAAATATAACCTGATGTATTGTAAATAATGTTTTGATTTAATCAATCATCTTAATCCTAAAGAAATCAATATTTGTATATAGGATAATAGTTTTTGGACTTACCCGCAGTAAGGAACACTCTGTTGCCTTTCATCTTGACTCCGCAGACTTGGTTGAGGTTCATCGCTTATAAACTCCTTCGATTCCAGAGATTGTTATTGTTTTGGCATGAATATAATATGAACTTGCACTTTTCCATCGAAGCCACACTTTTGGGGGGTCATTCAGATGGTTAGAGATGCACAGGTAGCAGGTGAACCCGAGGGGAGGCGCGCACAGATTATCATTGCTGATTAGCTCCTTTGATTTCAGAGATTTTTGGTGATTTTGCACGATTATTATTATAACTGTCAGAATTCCATTGAATTGACACTTTTCCGCGGTCATCCAGATGGCTTAGGATGCACAAGTCACAGGTGGACACGAGGGGGAGGCACTGGCTGCGGCGGCAGAGGGGCCTCTATTTATAGGCAGCTAGAAAGAGAAAGGTTGATCGAGAGAGAGAGGTTGATCGCGAGAGAAAGGTTGAGTGTGTTGGGATGCATACGTCACAGGTGGACACGAGGGGGGAGGCGCGCACTGACTGAGGCGGCGGCGGGAGAGATACCTGTATTTATAGGTAGCTAGAGAGAGAGAGAGATTAATCGAGAGAAGACACACGTCAGCGTCTGAAAGCGGAGCTGAGCGCGGAACTGAGAGCGAAGCTTAGAGCGTAGCTGATAAGCTCAGCTCAGCTCTCAGTGAGCGCGCTTGCATACAAGCAGTGTGTGTGTGTGGGTGTGGGTTAGTTTCTCTGATAATTTTAGAGAACCGAACACACAGCGTGCACACTGAGAGCCAAGCTGGGCTTATCAGCTCTGCTCTCAGCAGACCAATCTCTCTCTCTCTCTCTAGCAACCTATAAATACAGGTACCCTGCCGCCGCAGCCTCAATTAATTAAAAATAAATTTGTATTATATTATTTTTCATTGTTAACAAGAAACCATTAAAAAAATATCCCCAAAAACATTTCAGTATTTATTTCTTAACAAAAAAAAACCCAAAAATATATAAAATATATACGAAAGAGTGAGTGGCAATCAGCTTGAACAGCACGAACCATTTTCGAAGAGAAAAGTTTGCGTTTGGAAAATCTAATAATGCCTGCAGAATGCCAACTACTTAAAAAGTGCACGACAAACGCATAAAAACAATAAATTGCACCCCTCAACCCCTCCCTCCCTCAATTTGAGTTAAATAAAATGCAACAAAGAAGGAGGCGGGTAGAACAACTATAATAAAGAAGTTTTCTCGGTCTGCCCTTAAAATCGACCATTCCCCCCCTGCTTGCTACTTATTGCACAAAACACAATTTGACAGCTGCAGTCGAAGGGAAAGCGGAAGGAAAGCGTGGAAAAATAATATAAAAAAAAGAAGCAGTGGCAAGAAAAACAGAAATTGAGGCATCGCATTAACTGAAATCGACGCAAGACAACCGCTTCAATGATTTCCAACTACAAAAATGAAACAAAAAAAAATGAAAAAGGGAAAATGCACTGGAAAATGAAGACTTAATTATTTAGATTTAAGATAAATAAACCGTGTCTTAGGTTTTAAATAACCCAATCCTGTTAGGGATATAAACATTGTCCTGCCTTAAAGTCCACGAAAAACCTATCACAATAGAATATTTCTTTGAAGGACCCTTATACCAAATAATCTGCAATTTGTTTCACCTTTCACCATCGATTTTTTCCCCCGATCTAACCTTGAGTTACACATATTTGTATTTCCAAGGGTTTGCACTCTTAAAGTTAAGGTTATCCCCTCATAAAAATATTTAATATCGTCCAAGGGAGAGTAGAAGAAACGCTACACAGCTGCTGTTGGTTCAGCTCATCTTTTAAATAAATCACTTACTGGGCAGACAGTTTGGGCCAAAGTCCTTTAAGGATTGCAGTGCAGCTTCCCCCTCCTTGGCCCTGGCTGGGGAATTTTCAAGACAACTGCAAGGCGGAAATAACTTAACTCAATTACGCTTAATTATTTCCTACTTCGAAAGGAATCTTTCTGTCTGTCCGTTCGTTGTCCTTTTTGGTGTGTGTCCTTAAGTCCCCGGCCGCTGTTCCTTTTCCGTACAGACAATAAAACTTTCGTTTCCGTTTAGTTTTTCGTATGCTACAAGCTATTTTCCACCAACAAAAACAAAAGGAAAATATATATGTATATAAGAGAATAGGAAAGGTCCTTACACATGTGACCCCGTTGGGTATAAATGGAGGGGAGGAGGAAGCGTCCTGGAGGGTAGGTGTCGAGAGGAAAGCCCACTTCTGATGATTATTATTCACTTGGGCATTTTTACGAGCTGCTTTAGAGAAAAAGTTCTCCTCGACGAACTATGCCAAAATGTCTAGGGGGGGATTTTCCAACCCCCTTTTGATTTTTTTTCTGTTTTCTTTTGGTAACATTTTTTTCAATTCGAAACTGGATTGTACCCTGAAAAATGTTGAATCTAGTTGTAGGTGTTTTATTTGTGATTTTTAATTGTTTTTATTTAATAAATAAATAAAATGTAAATAAATTAATTTTTATTACCTTTCCTAGGGTATTACGAATGTTTATCATAATATTTGGAACCTTTTCTTTATGTTAAACTCTAAAAAGTAAAATAAAACCCCATATTGTACTTAATATTAAAACTAAAACCCCATTTATATAATTAAATTTTTTAATAATTTTATTTTTATCACCTTTCATAGGGTATTTAGAATGTTCATCATAATATCTGAAACATTCTCCTTATGTTCAACTCTAAAAATCCAACGACGTCTGTGTATTTTTATGAGCACAGCTGCTGCTTCTTCTTCTACGGATATGGATATGGGCCTGTCCTTTATTCCTTGCCGGAATTCTCAAAGACAACCCCCCTCCCACCAGAAACCCCCACGGTTAACCCCTGTTTGCCCCCTTATTTTAGAGCCTTGAGAATTACAAATCAGACACTGCCGCCGCCGTCACTACCTATAAAAAGTGCTAATAAGTATGTGTGTTTTATTGTAGTCGGACTTTATTGCCACGTTAGTTGTCCTGATGTCCTTACAAGCATCGTCTCACCCCTTATCCTGCTCCCTATATATCCCTTGTTCGGTAGACATTTGGAAGCAGCTTTGCCTTGGCTTATTTTGGAATGGAATGTTGTGATATATGAGTGCGGAAAATATCAGGAGAATTGTCAAAGGTCAAAGGTGAAAAGGGTAATAAAGTTAAGTGGCAAGGAGTTTAATGATGAAAGAACAACTTGACTTATTTTTCTAATCTATACATTTACTACAGGGTTTACTTAAAAATATAACTCTAAAACCGGGGATTTCATAATTTCTTCAATAAACAACAACCGAAACGCAACCCCAGACTTCTTAAAAATTACAGGACCTTCGAGTCCTGGGGAACTCATGCATCTCCCTGAAAGTTATGCATCCCAGGGAAGGTTTAAATATCAAAGGAAAGCAAATGATAATTTCCTCCAATAAAGTTCTGGCCAGGAAAAGTTTACTTAGACAACTGGGAGAAACGGAAGGCGACGGCGGCGGGCCAAAGGTTATGGCCATGGCTAAAAGACAACAAGAGCGCTCGACAAGAAGAGCCTGTACTCAACATGATGATGATGATGATGATAATATTTATATGACTCCTCAAGGACACACACACACACTCAAGTGGTTGGTTGAAGCGGGGGCACTTATGAGCCACAAAAATTACCCTGGTGGCTAGTTGGTATTTTTCACAACTTGGCCACAATTTGTGCTTTAATTTGGCCAACACAAATGCTGGCAGAAGAAAGAGTCAAACTTTTTACAATAACAATGGCCCCAGGGAGTGTGGAAAATTAGGGAGGGGGGCGTGGTGTGGGGAAAATATGCCCCAAGGATTTCAGGGATTTTGCCACAAGTTCCTTCTCCTTGCCCCACAAATATTGCCGCTCATCATTTTTATTTGTTTGCCTTTGCCTCCTGAACAAAAAAAAACCACTCAAGGGTATTTTTTTGTGGGGTATTTTTATTTATTTTGATTTTTTTCCTACTTTGTGTTGGCCAAAAAAAAGTTTGTTTACCTACAAAATTGAAGTGTGAAATAAGCAAAGTTGAATTATTCCTGGCGGACATGATAAACTGTTGGCCGCAGGACACCGTCGGGGCCACAAAAGGGAGAGTGAACCGACTTTCGAGGACCACTCAACATTTTATTTGTGTCAATTTGTGAGCCCCGACTTTGGGTTAATGCCGCCAGTTTGACTTTGACCTGTCAAGTGGAAGCAAATGAAATGGAATTCTTTTTGCGGAAAATGTGAAGAGGATTCTAGTTTGTGTTTTTATTATGTATTAACTCGGGATGTCTTTGTTTTAATTAGCATTGAAATAGATTTGAATGGATAATTTTTTAGAAATATATATTATATTATATATATTAATAATAGAATAAATAATACGAATTTTTTATTATTTTAGATTTATATGCAAATATTTATATTTTTTTAATTAAAATCTATGTTCATTTTTCTTTAAATAAAAGAAAAATGCAGAAAATATTTATTTAAAAATTAATACAGATTCAAATTTTTATTATATTAATTTTTGAAAATTAATAAATTTATAAATTAAACAATTAATGGAACAATATATTTAGTTAATTATGATTTAAGTATATTTATAAGTATATGACTTAAATTCTATTTACCTTGTAATTTTCCTCAGAAAATAAGATACAAACAGAAGAAGAATTTCCCAGCAAGCTTTTCTTTTCACACATTTGGCCCCCTACTCCTTGTTGCGTTTGGCAAAAAGTTTTCCACGAGCTGGTAAACTTTTCTTCTTTTTTTTTCTCCTCACTCCCCGCACAGCAGATAATTTGATTTGGGGGCATTAATTGCACAAAAAGTCGATTTTAATTAGGTGAGCACGAGCGGTATCGGACTTAATCGAAAGTGGGCCAGCTAATAAAATCAGCAGCAAAGAGGATGCGGATGCGGATGGGGCACCCAAAGCGGATCCGGATGTGGCAGTCGTGTCGTCATGTCATCAGCCATAATTAATGGCAGCGACATGTTCAAAGTGGCAGTCACGATTTAGCTAATTCTTTTATCGATATATGTCGATAAGACGTGTTTGAGCTTTTCGATTGGACAACAGCTGTCTGTCCGAAATGGGAAATGGGCTGTAAGAATATCAAGGAAACGGGCGGGGGAAACGTCTGTAAAAGCTCCCATGGAAAGGAAATTTTCACGCAATTATCATAGACACTCTGGGGCGGTTCATTAGGCTGCTCGGTACAAGAGTGGACTTGGAGGTCGAAAATTACACGATTTTTATGGTTTTTCCTTACCCTGTAAGTGTTGGGTATGATTATATGAAGGGTATTTACAAAGAAAAATGGTATACAATTATATTATTAATAAAAAAAAAATTTTTTTTGGTAGAAACAGTTGTATTATTTATTTTTTTTTTTTTTGTAACAAAGAAAATTATTTAAAATAGTTTGCATATTAATAATTGTAATTCTAAAAATTTGAATAGAATAATAAATTAAAAATTATCCTTACCTATAATCTAAAAACTTAAAAATAAAATAAAAACAAATCGTCACTAAGTTTTAAAATGAATATCAATCTTTTAAATGTTTTGCTTAAATTTAATTAGAAATAAATAAACAAATAAATAATAATACATATTTTATATTAAAACCTGCTTAATTATTTTCCACTAACTTAAATAAGAACCTTTCCATTCGATCACCTACCACTCCACCAAGTTCTATTGTTGTTCAAGCAAAAAAATAATTATTTTAGGCCAATTTGCAGTAAAAATGAAATTCTTTCGTAAACGTTTTTATTAGCTCTAACTAAATCCAATTAGCCTGGGCAACAGGATCAAAGGCACTGGCCGCTCCAATAAGATTTTTTTCCCTTGTGGGGGGGAGGGAAAATTTGGGAGCTTGGGAGTGGAAAGTGCAGCGATGGCGTCGGCTGCTGCTAATGCCTTGTGGAATTTCTTATGACAAAACTTTCTATGAAAACAAAAAAAAAAATCGAGAGAGCAAGAGATATTCCATGAAAATTAATTAATGTAAAATGTGCAACTAATTAGCCATCAGATCTGTGCTCCTTCGCTACACATAAACCATGGCGCTAGATTTTTGTTCCTTGCGGGTCCTTGCTCTAGTTTTTTTGCTTTGGACCTGTCTAAGCATTTGTGATTTTTCTCTAAGAAATTTCAAGGAATATCGCAATCAATATCTAATCGAAAAAATTGCAAATATTATTATATCGAAATTATAAATATCGAAAAATATATCGAAATTATAAGTATCGAAAAATATCGCGTCTCTTATAATCGAAAATATCGCAAAAATTAATAAATCGAAATTTTAAATATCGAAAAATATCGCCTCTAATGTAAAAATATAGATTTTCCTGAAATAAACTATCGGCTTATCGATATTATCCATAATTCTTAATAGAAAATTTGTTTATTTCTTACTTTTTCTCTTACAACTTTCAAATATTTATCAATATTAAATAACTCTATTCCAGTGCCTGAACTTTATTCAAATAACCAACATTATAGCCTTCTTTTGTGGGTCTTTAAGGCCCCAGCAAGCACCGCACTTAACCCCAAAAATCGCGCAGAGAGTCAGCAGGGCTAAGCTGGCGATTAAACAACAATTGGCTGACAGTTATTTACACAAGTAGCTGGCATTGCAGCAGCATCGCTGCATTGTGCATTGTATATTGATCAGCAGCAAGGACTCAATGCAGTCTGCGGCTTAATAGAAGGAGACACAGAGAGAGAGAGAGAGAGAGAGAGAGGCAGAGAAAGAGATAGAGTATTGGCGCACCGCCGTCGTCTATTGTCTGCCATAGAAAAAGGGGGCTTCGATTAAAACACAACAATTTCCCTGATTTCTTATGCAACCGAAAAAGGGGGGTAACAACACTAGAGAGAGAGCTCACGACAATCGACGCCGTCAAACCTTATCCACAGCGTAAACACAGACGAAAAACTGCTAAATCATTGCAATACAAAACCAACAAAGGCCGCTGTCGATAGTACCCGTAGTACCCCCACCCTCATCCTTCCTGCCCCCCTGCTTAACCCCGTGGAAAGCCCAGCATTTTCCGCGCCCTATTCCACAGCGTATAACTCACTGCTTATGGCTGTGTGACATGGAATATAAAGTGAAATATAAATTATTGTTATTTAAAATTAAGGGTATACACATGGACTTTTATTTTTAGTTTAAATTAAATTTAGGGATTAAAAATTAACCTCTGTTTAATTTTACTAATTACATTTTTTTAATAACTAAAATTAATCATAGTTTTATGGTGAAATAATAGTAAAGTACAAATTTTTACCTTAATTTTTAAGTATTCTTTTCTAATTGAGATAAAACAGAAATTCAATAAGTCTATGCCAAAAAAAGCACTTGGGAATTCTAGTGCAATGCAAGCGAAAATAACGCCAAAGCTGTATGGTTTTGGGCAACGTCTTTTAAAATATTTTAAAATGTATTTACCAAAGAATTTCACATTTAACTAAGAATAAAAAATATTTAAAAAAAATGTTTAACGGCTATATTTATTTTTATTATATTTCATATATTTTTATTTAAATAATTACATACTCTATAAATATATTTAACACATTTAAAGATCCCCTTTTAAACGACTTCTTTTCTGTTTTTTATGTAATTCATAGTTAATTTGTATTTATTTAATTTAAATAATAATAATAATAAATAATAATAATGCATTCTCTTAATATGTTTGCAGTGTCATACCGTCATAATGCCAGGCTGTCACTGGCTAACCCCTCCCTCCCTCTGCTGCATTACCACGCCGTGCGCCACTGGAGTTTATTCTCCGGCTCATTCTTCTTGCCGCTGCGCAAATATTGAAAATACAATCCGTCTATGCGGAATATTGATATGCCGTGCCGTCTATATCTATCTATATATCCATATCCATATCCAAGCCGCCGATGGGAGGGTCTGCGACTTGCGGCTGCCACACACACATTCATACACACGGGAACAGAGTGCTTTTAACGCTGTCTGCTCAATGATTTATTGATGGGGCCAAAACGTATGCGCATTTAGCAGTTGCAACAAAGCGCCAAAAATATCTTAAAGTTCCCTTAAAAACGCACAAAAAAAGGCAAGAAATGGGGAGGAAAATCAACTCCAACTTTCATTGGTAATTACAATTAAACTGGCAGGCGAAACAATTCCAAATTGAACCCAAAACTGGCAAAGGGGAGAAAAACAAACATAACTTTGACCAAACACAGAGGGGGAGAATAAGGAAAATTATGTAAACTCGAACAAGGAAATACCCTTGAGAAAAAGAAAATTTAAATTAAAAAGAAAGCTGTTTATTTGTGTAACAAAATATTGAATTAAATGTTATTTAAGGGTACAATAAACACTCTAAAAAATCTTTAAAAAAATATCAAATAATACGAAATTAATTTAAGATGTGTATATAAACTTTTAAGGAAAACTGTACTTTAATTTAAAGATGTGTATAAAGATTTAAGTAAAACTGTAACTAGAAAAAATATATAGAAACCAAATTTGAAATAATTATTACCCTTAATAGTAATTTATTTAAATATTTATGTAATTTATTTTTAATGTTAAATTTAATTTTAAAATTTTAAATTTAAATTTAAAAATAATAATAGTCTAAAAAAGTATATATTAAATATTCAAAAAAATATTTATAATATTTCTAAAAATATATATCTAGTTTCTAGTTTTCACTTAAAAATAAGTTTTTTAAAATTATATTAATTTGATATTATCAATTTTTAAATTTCTAATTTTGTTATTTATACCCCTATACCCTCTTTTCATAAACATCCAAATAAATGGCATTGAAACAAACTAACCAAAATTATGGTGAACCCCAACCAGAGTCCAAGACATAGGACTGTAAGAAGACAATTCAATTCATTAGTAAAGTGCATTTTCTTGTTTGAAGTGAAGCAGTCTTTGGTTGTGTTCTGTTTTTGTATATATTTTATGTTTCTTTTTTCCGACGCTTTTCTATATGAGTCATGCACACGCATTTGCAGAACAACTCTCTCGGAAAATGACGATTTTTAGCCATTTTCTTCTACACATTCCGGACACTTAACTTTAAGCTAACCAATAAATAACAGTCAGATTTTCCAGCTCGAAAATGTATGGAAAATAAAAGTACCCAAGATTGGAAAGAGTATATCAAAAGGAATATTATTTTTTAAAGAAAATATGTTTTAAGTATCCATAGATATATTTTCAGGTTTTTTCTTTTTTTTTTGTAATTTTTCAAGAATTTAATTTTTCTAATTAATCACTTTTCAGGGTATTCCCAATAAATCAAATAAATTTTCAAGCCTGAAACCCTCGTGTGTGCAGCAGCAAAAAGTAATAAAAACGTGCTTAAAAATCATTTATTGAATTCGTGACAAAAATACTTGGGGAAAAATCAGGGGGTAGAGGCAGTTACTTTTCCCACCCAAGAAAACAAACATGGAGGAAAAGAAAAAAAAAACTAACTAGAAAGAGGAAAAGCGACAAAGGAAAATCAGCCCCGAAATGCGACTGCGACTGTCAAAGATGCTGTGACTGTGCAAGGACAATATTTGCCTGCGTCAGGACTCTCTCAGCCCTTTGCTATCTGTCTATACCCCTGCCCCACTGCAGTCGCCCTCCCTATTCCCCCTGCTGCCACCCTGCCAAGGCCAAATTGAAAAGGGCCGCAAACAAAGCGGAATAAGAAGAAGAATGAGCCATAGAAACAAGATAGCAATGGTCCAAGGAGCAAAGCAGGACGAAAGGACAGGCAAGACTGCAGCTGCATTTTGGCTGCAAATATTAAAATGTCAGAAAAACAATACTGAAAAAAAATTAAATTTTATATATTAAATAAATAAAAATAATTAAATTTATAATAAAAATAATAATTAAATTATTACTTTTCGAAAAACATCTCAAAGGAACCTTTAACTTTAATACCAAAAGTCAAATTGCATTAACCACAAAGATTTCGGTTTGATGAACAAAATTAAATGCAGAATTCTAGGAAAAGCAATGAAAGAGGGGTGAAATATAGAGGAAAAACCCCAAAGACCGAGGTGTTGTGTGGGGAGAGAGAATGCTAAATGGACATGGACCACGCACTTGGCTGCCCGATAAGTTGGCGCTCGCACCTCTTCTCCACCAGCACAGTTGCAGGTGCTAAGAGAAAACTGAAATTGAGAAGAGGGGCGGAAAATCCAGGGGGAGGGTATGATAGGTCGGAAAATGGGTGGGGGACAACGCGGCAGCACACAATGAGAGCGTCTGCCATTTTTGCAGGTCACTGCGCGCATACAAAAGACAAAAGCCAACAGCAGCGGCCGCCGACATTTGGCACAAATCGCTGAATGGAGATGTTTGCCGTATTTCCCTCTTCTTCGTGGAAAAACCCCCCTTTTTAAACTGGAAAACTAGGCAGGAGGGGGAGGGTGTTAAAACTAGGGGAGAGTTAACTGCTCTTTGTTGGCATCGCTGCAAGTGACAAGCATTTTGCGTGTGGCGCACGGTGTAAATTGTCGTGCTGCAAAGGCAGGAAATACGAGAGATGAAAAAAAATATAAAATTAAGAAAAGAAAAAGCTAGGAAAAACAAAAAAAATTTATTTGGGGAAAATAAAAAAAAAGTCAGCTTAATAATTATCAGTAATTAGTCTAAAGCTAACTTTTTTTATGTGTTAAATATTTGGAAAACTTTTAAATATTTGCTAATAAGATTATAAATCGATATTGTATCGATATTTATCGTTTATTTATACGGCGATACATCGATATATCGAAGATCATCATTAAAAAATTTAATTTTGTGTTTATCATTAGAAAATATTGATATTTTTACCCTAATTGTAATATTTTTCGATTTTTTAAAATTCGATAGAACAAAATAAAACTCATTTCGTTAATTTCGATCAAAGTTTGTGATATTTCACGAATTCATATAAGACATATGGACGCTTCTTTTCAAGTCTACGAAAAGTGTCGCTTAAGAATATTTTAAAAATACATTCCCAAATAAATCTTGTTAAGAATGAAACTTGATATTTCAGGTATTCTCCCTGTCCAAAATCCCCTCTTATTTCTTTCTAGGCATTTTGCCATCCTATTGTTTGATGCGTTTAGGCCTGGTCCTGCATGTAAAAATGTTTGGCTACTATTGCATTTTGCATTTGCTGCCCCTTTTAACCTCAAATTAAGCGTCTACAATGCCAGCTTGAGGTCAGGTTCGTTGGGATCCAATTGTTTCGCAAACAGTGCATGTTTCTTAAAATGAATTCAATAGGTCCTTTAAAAATAAATAACCAAATTAAATATCACTTGTGACAGTGTTTGATACATTTTAAGGATTTTGAAAACTAAAGCATACTTTTTGGGGCCATTTTAAGAGGTATTAAAATCTTTAAATAAGTTGTTACAGGTATTTAAAAAGTAATTTGGTATATTTATTTTTACTATTTTATTTTTTATATTTTTTTTTTTGTTCAGTTCTTCGAACGAGCACCGTACACGTAAATACATGCAATATGTTCGTGTGTTTTTGCTTGTAATTTGTGTGCGTATTCAATGGGCGTAGGCTAGGGCACACACACACAAATAACACTGGGAAAGCTGGAAAAGCAGGGAAAGCAGCACGTGTCTGTATGGAACAACAACAAAAAAGGGCACACAGAGAAAACATAATTATAAGCACATGTTGCGCCCACTCACAGGCACCCACACAACACCCACCCACACACACACCATCAAAATGCACTTGCTGCAGTTAGCTGCATCCCATTCTGGCCCACATAAATTACCGCATTGAAGGGTGCACAAAAGTCTTGTTCAAGTCTAAAGAATTTTGTACATGTTTACACTGAAAGAAAAAATTACAAAACCATGCACCAACTTGGATTAAAGTTATTTAAATTTAAAAAAAATTAATTTTAAACTTTTAATTGGCTTTAAAATAACCTTTTTGATATATAAATTAATGTTAATTGTAAATAAATAAAAAAATAGAAATCGACTGACTGATAGATAATTTATCGATTTCTGAAGCACAAAATGATAAATAAATTAATATTCAGTTTTAATATAGAAACATTATACTATAAATGAGTTACAAATAAATTTCATAATATTTTAAAAATATTTATTTATTAAATATCGAAATTAAACGCTACAAGCGATATATTTCGATACATAGACATATCGATATATCAAAGTTTACGATATTTTCGATAGGATTTTATTTATTTTATCGGAATTTTATTTATTAAAAACCAACTAGTTGATAGATTTGATCTTTCAGTGTCCCCCGTTTTAGGGACTTTTGAATTTTTGCCTTGTATTTCGTTACATGATTCGAATTTCTAAAAACTTTTTCGATTTGTTTTTGTTTTTGCCTGGGACAGCGTCCGACCGCTTGTTTATTTTGGACGCCCCATCATTGAGGCATCGGATTCGGGGCTTGGGGCCCTGGCTCTGGACATTGGACTTGTACTCGCATCCTGTTGAACCTGACACTTTTCAAATGAAGAATGTGAGTATTTATGGACGCTGCAGTAATTAGCCACACAGAACTGTACTCAACTGCAGAATAAATTGAAATAAGTCCGGTTTGGAGTGGGCCTAGGCTTTGGCTTTCTCCAGGATTTAAATTTCTCACAGGAAGAAGTGTGCACATTTTACACAATTTGTAGATGAATTCTGATACCTTGGCTTTGGATTAAATATCCCAAGTGTATGCCTAAATCTGCTTAACTAATTATTAGGAACACACACAAGCTTGTTTTTAAAATAATTGATTTTCATTGAAGTCCTCTTAGTTCTTCGTTTGTCACAGAATATAATTAAACAGCAAATTGTTTGTAGTGTTGTAACCCTTATTATCCATTTAATTTCTACAATTAATTTATATTTATTAAACTAAACACTTTATAAACCCATTTCTAAATATGTGTTTAACCCTTGGAACCCATTTTTAAGCGGTAAACCTTGCCACTCCCATTGAAAGATGTCTCCCATACCCACCTGATCCCTTGAGCATAATATGTTGTTTTCAAAATGCAAAAAATATTCGACACAGGTGACACTATATATATATATATATACATATACATATATATTTATATATTTTTGCGAATGCCAATCGCACTTATCCACTGCGTCCCATTGGATCAAAATAAAAGAAGAAAAATGATTTATACGCAGCGCTGGCGAATTAATTTTGAATGAAAATGTCCCAAAACCTGCCGCTGGTGACTAATAAGCTGCGGGACCTGGAATGGGTTTTTTTTTATTTCCATTTTCCTGGGGGGGGGGAGGTGGGGGCCTGGGGACTGCAAGTGGAAATTTATTAGTGCTCTTGACAATCGGCAGGACAGAATGTGCAGAGCGCACATTTTTCATTCGCATTTCAATTCAGATGGTTCTAGTTAATGCTGGCTAACCCTCTACCCCATGCTTAGCCCCTTCTGGGATATGCAAAGAGACAGGGGCGTAGGAGAAAGTATTTAAAGGGGATAATTATATATATATTATGTTGAATTTTATATGAAAAATATTTAAAAATTTTATTAATGATATTTTGAGTATAGAAAAATAAAGCATAATAATAAATAAATTATAAGGCATGATATCGATCACATTAAAATATCGATATTTAAAAAAAAAAATAGTAATAGCGAAATAAGTATAAGATAATATATAGTAATTACATGTAACTTTTTATTGAAAATATTAATCCGATATTTCAAACCAAATATCGTATTATACCTTATATATATTAAAATATCAATTTATATGATATATCGATTTTTGCATTAAATATCGATACTGTATAGATTTATCGATTGGAAGGCAGAGTCCTTAAGCGTTAGCGAATTTCACACAGCAAAATTCAGATAATAATTAAAATCTCTAGTCTGAGATGAAATAAAAAATTATTATTATTTAAAAAAAATATATAAAATGTTCTTAATGTTACTTTAAGCAAATAAAAAAAGACGGTGCTAGAATATTAAATATTTTTCACCACTAAGATCCCCCTTCATTTTGGATTTCCACTTCCCTGATTTAAAAAAAAAAGTGTCCGCGTTGCAGAAAAATGAATTTCTATAGCTTCGTCTCCCCCCGCCCCCTCTCTGGCATCGACCCTTAGCTCTTTATCCTTCCCAGGGACTGTAAAATATGACAAACAGCAAATCGCACCAGTTATTAAATCGAAGCGGCTCAATAGATTATTACATTCAGTACATTGCCATATACAATGAAAATGCGCTTGAATAAAAGCGCGAAAGTATCCGTTAGCATGTCGCCATGGCAATTGGTAAATGAATCGGGTTAATATATATATATATATACATATATATAAATACCTTTATAATTAATATGTATGAACCAAACAAAAAATGCGTATGGAAACTGTGGCATACAGTGGAAGCTGTTTAGTTTATTTTTGGTAGCTAGTAAAAGGGGTTTACAGTTGGAAGATGGACTTGGAAATACTTTTATATTATTTAAATTTATAGTTATTTGTTGTATATATTAAATTGATATTTAATATGTCATAAAGTCTATAGAAGTCATAATTTCATAATTACTAAACAAGATCTAACTGTTTATCTTTTGTTTATTTTTTTATTTTATTTATTTATATATTTATTTATTTTATTTATTTATTTATTTATTTTATTTATTTATTTTTTATTATTTATTTTTTTTATTTATTTATTTATTAATTTGTTTATTTTTTAAATTATTGATTTTTTATTTATTTATTTATTTATTTATTTATTTATTTATTTATAATATATTAAATTATTTAAAGTATTTTAAATTAGAAAAAAAACTTCAATTTATTAACTAACCCATCACCCATCACCCATCATACCCCATAAATTACCAACATTTACGCGGTATTCAAATCCATCAGATATTGAGCCATTTTGCGGACTTATTGAAATACTTACACATTCACAGGGCTAAAATAGAAAGAGACAGCCTCACAATGGATGTTGCCGAATATAACAAAAAAAAAATACAATTACAAAAAAAAAAAGAGCACAGAAAATATCGAGGATATATCAAGGACTCCGCGAAGAGAGAGAGGCATATAAGCCTGCGAGTAAGGAGCCCATTGTAAAATGCAATTGACGTTTCAATGAGACATCGTCCTGGTCCCCTCTCCCTTCTATTACCAAAAGCCGTACTGAAATTGACGTTTTGGCTTTGATTAAAGCCAAATTCCGATTCGAATTCAGATCCAGACAACGATACTGACTCATCCGACATCAATCAAAGGAGCACAAAGCCAAAAAGAGGGAAGTCTGGTGATGGTTGATGGTTGATGGTGGCGATGTTGGGTTTTAGCCTAAATTTGTACAGCATTTGGCTATCAAAATGATTTAATTGGTCAGAACACATCTGTGTTTTATTCGTATGTGTTTTTTTTATACACTTCCAGAGGGTATTGTAGGATTTTCTTAAAGGTATGTATTTAAATTGGAATTTTTTTGAAAGCAAAATGATTCAGAGAATTAATAAATGGAATTTCTACATAGTAGAGCTCTCTAACTTTAGACTGTGAGGGTTCCCTTACCTTTTTATGTAAGAAGAATATATTATTATATATATATTATAGTATTATATAGTTCATAATACAAAAAGAAGCTTCCCAACTTCAATATACCCAGCAAATGCCTAGCCTTTCTTCTTTATATTCCCTTCTCCTCCTCCTTTTTTTTACCCAACGATGAATGACGTCTTTGCACTCGATTGACCACAAATCAATGGACAATTTAGTTACCAAAAAAAAAAAAAAGAAAACCAAAACAAAAAATTAGGCATTTGGAAAAGAAAAAAGGGCTAAAGAGAGTTGGCCAGATCGGGGACAAAAGATGAGATGGCAATCCACCTGAGCCCGTGTGTGCATTTGTTATTCATGAGCGGCCATCAACACCAAACAATGTCCGACAACAACAAAAGGGAAACAGCCGCCAACAATTACAATAACAACACCAACAACAAATTGTACAACAATTACAACAACAATGGGGGGAAAAAGAAAAACCAGAGCTTTTCCTGGCCACGTCCACAGCTTGATTGTCCAATGGGCTACTGACGTTTCCGCTTGCCAAATGCAAACGGAAATGTCACAAAAAAAAAGTGAAGAAAAACCGGCTGTGTTAAAATGAAAATGAAAAGAGAGATTGTTGAAAAAAAAATGTTCCCCGGGTGTGTGTGTGGGAGGGAAAATTGGGGGAGGGGCTGACTGCAACTGCCAACTGCTTTTGTTATGAATGATGATGGAAAATCTGGCAGCAACAGCAGCAGCAGTAGCAGCAGAAAAGCAGTGGAAAAGCGGTCCAGGCATCTCAGCCAGCATCTCCATGGACTAACCAATTACACTGAGAAAAGTTGAGAGTTAATGAGTTGCATTTAAGAATTTAATGGGAATTTTAAGGCCTTGTGTTAGTAAGTCTTTAAATATTTATTATTTATTTTTCTTTTTTTATTTATATATTTATTAATGTATTTATTTTTTTTTTAATTTTTTATTTTTAATTTATTTTATTATTTCTTTTTTTATTTATTTATTAATATATATTTTTTTTATTGTTTTATTTTTTGTATATTTATTTTTTATTTATTTTTTTCATTTATTTATTATATATTTAATTTTAATAAAGTCTTTTATTTATTTATTTATTTTTTTTTTTATTTTTTTTTTTTTTATTTATTTAAATATTTATTTATTCTTCTTTAGGTTTTTAATAGTCTAAAACCCGGGGCACATATTTTATTTAATCACCACAATTAATTCCTAATCTCAGTTAATAACACACTTATAGCTTACAGTGTATAAACTTGGTGAGATCGGCGGGGATAATAATTTGGGTGATTCAATTCAGTTTGTGCAACGAGCAGGGCCAGCCAAAAACTTTGTGTGCGAGAAAGAAATCCGATTCCTTCTGCTGGTCAGTAAAAAAAAAAAATGAAAACCCCAAAAGAGCTAGCTAAGAGTTGCCTCTAAAATTTTCCTGGTATCCTAGTTTGTTCCCCCGCCTGCGTCAGAGGGTTAACCCCCCCTTATTGGGTATTGAAATGCAAATGGTCGCTGGCCTGCCGAAATTAAATTATGTGGAAGTAATGATAACCCTTCTGTCTCTGTCCCAATGCCGTTGATTCCTTTTGGACCGGCACCGGCACAGGCACCGGCTCCCATTTATCCTCGCTGCCTCCACCTTCCCCCTTAACCCCTTTCAGCATTTTCCAGCACTCTTCCTAGGTTTGCCCGGGTCTTCATTTAACTGGCGACGTAACGCCTTTTTTGGCAGCTGTCTTCATTGTGTCCGTCCGACCGGCTTCTCTGCATTTTGCCGCTTTTCCCATCAACGGTTCTCGATTTTTCCCCTGTGGACAGAGTGTGGGTGGGTGGAAAATGAATTGGGTAGGTGTGTCGCCAGCAGCCGCTAACGGCAATTAATTGTTTGCTAAAGTGTCTTCGCACTTAGTGCAAGTGGAACGAACGAACGAACGAGCGACCAGGAGGAAAACCGGATTTCCCCATTTTCCCACACTCGGAGGGGGGAAGGCAAAAGTTCTTGGAGATTCATTAGGGGCCACAGGACTGAGATTGAAAGGTGAGAACTGGCTATAAATTTTGAAGGAGCTAAGCCTTGATGCACGTCAAGGATGTGGACAGTTGGGCCATAAATTGACCACCGATAAAAGGGTTAAAATAATTAAGAGCATCGAACAAGAGGGATTTTGAGTAATTAATTGGGTCTTATTTGTAAAATTTTAAGCATTTTGTAAGAATTAATTATTAAATAGGAGTACTCCATGGCGTATACTTGATATCTCTGTGTAGTTTATCTTTTATTAACTAATAAATAATTAATAAATTAATTAAGAGCATCGAACAAGAGGGGTTTTGAGTAATTAATTGAGGCTTATTTGTAAAATTTCAACCATTTTGTAAGAATTAATTATTAAATAGGAGTCATTCAGGGCGAATACTTGATATTTCTATGTATGTTTTAATTTAACAAACTAATTTACCTTAAAAGACTGGTAAAAGTCTAAGTTTTCACTAAAATTAAGTCGAAATGGTCAAGCTTTTTACACCTTTTAAGCCACCCTTGTCCGCCCCGTGTCCCTCACGTCGTATACGTAATCTGTGAGACCAAACCGGAAGCTGTTACGTATACGACCCCGCGTCCTTGTTTGTGATTTTCTACTCCCGTCACTCCGCCCATGTGTTGTGTTATTTTGCTTGTTTGTTTCGATAAGGTCTTTGCGGGATGTTAAGACCGATGTTAGCATATATGCATACATATACTACTTATATATATGTGCATTTACAAGCTGTTCCTCTCAGTGCGGTAATGTTTTCCTTGGAATTTGCTAGCCCCCGGGGGATATATACCCTATAGAAAGGAACATAGAACAGAGCAATTTTGTCATTGCTGCTGCTGCTGTTTTTATTGTTGCTGAGAATTGCTGGAATTGTGGCAAGTTTTTGTTTCGGTTTATTTAAATAGAGTCCTTTTCGGTGAGAGCCTGTGTGCCTGTAGTTGGTGTCAAGTGTGTAGGCCTTTTGTGTGATGCTGTGTGGATATAAGAAATAAACAGAAGGATCCGTAGGCGTTGCTGCTGCTGCCTGCTGCTGTTGCACTTGCCTTACCATCCATCTTGGCATCCATCTATTCCATTTATCCAACCATTCTCACACGGCTGCATATTTACATAGCAAATATTAACATTGTGTAATTTAGTTGCTCTACAAAATGTGTACAAGGATATAGGCGAGTGTCCCTAAGTGAGTGTGTGAGGTGAAACAGTGGGCTTAAGCCAAGAAATTATATTTAATTACATTAATAAGATGTTTCTTTATAATTATTATATAACAAAAAAATAACAAAAAAATATTCTAAAATATTTTTTTAACAAATTCCAGGTAAAAAATCATTTAGATAGATAAAATTCCCTAAAAAGTACTTATATCTTACATTTTATCTGCTCTTATACAACCGTCTCACACTGTACCTCCCCGCTCACAACTTAACTTGGTCGAGCAGAATTTGCCCAAGACTTTTCTGGCGGCATTAGCATCTCATAGAGTTGCTGGAGTTCTCCAGTTCTCCATTTCCACATCCATTTCCTTGGCAAACTTGCCACATCTCAAAGTACACACAGCAAAATTGGGGATGCAGAGAGGTAGAGGGGGATGAGAGTGTATATCAAGTGTATTTATTTAAAGGCAACCCAGGCACTTTTGCCCCTCAGCCTGTCATAAAGCACACTGCCTGCCATTATAAACTATTATTCCGTCTTGGCTGTTGATATTTTTCCAAATTTAATTGCATTTCTGCCCAGGCCTGGTATATATATAGGGCTATATAGAAATATATATATATATGTGTAGGGACACTAGAAAGGGGAGGGGGGCAGGGGCGGTATGACAAGACAACTCAATTTGATGGCAAATCACATCATATGCTTTCCAAACACGTCCCAACCAGCAGCGACAGCAGCACGCAAAAATTTAAGTCACGAAAACAATTTCGTCAATTGTTGTTGGACGGACAAAACTGGCGGACAAGCCGGCGGGTGGACAAATGGACAAACGGACAGATGGACGGTTGGACGGTTGGTATGTCCTTAAGTGGCCAAGCGCCTTGAGTGGATTACAGCGCAACGAGGCGACATTATTGTGCTTTCCCCACACCAACCAAAATCTAGTTACTCCCGGAATTTTCTCTAGTCTGCGCCATCGTTTCATACACTGAGAGAAATAGGGCTTAAAAAAAAATACAGAAAAGAGCAGATACAAAAATATTGTTATTTATAATATATTTCCTATAAAATTAGTATCCTTTTATTTTAAGGGTTTTGCTGAATTTGCAAAAAAAAAAAAGGATTTACAACTATTTATTGAAATAATAATAAATAGCCTCTAATTTTAACAAGGTTTAATATTAACAATTATTGTTAACAATTAACAATATTATTTAATTTAACAAGGTTTAATATTAAAAATATGAGATTATTGAAACCACAAAATGGAGACAAAGAAGTATTTTGTAAAGTTACAAAAAATCTAGATCAATATAAAGTGTTTTATTATTTTTTAACTGTTTTCTTTTGTATTATTTTGTATGTTTTTACATTTTATTAATTTGTATTATTTTTTATTGTTTTTATATTATTTTTTATTATTTTTGTATTATTTTTTATTATTTATTATTTATTATTTTTTATTATATTTTTATTATTTTTGTATTATTTTTTATTATTTTTTATTTCTTTTTTTTTAATTTTTATAATATATATTTATTATTTTTTAATATATTTTTATTATTTTTCCTTATTTATTGTATTATTTTTTATAATTTTTCCTTACTTCATATTACTTTTCAATTATTTTTTTTTTCTATTATTTTGTATTATTATTATTGTTATTTTTTTATCATTTTCTCAGTGCATGGGTTGTCCATTTGAAGCTGCACTTGTTTGGTTGGGCCAAAAATTTGAAACAATTGAGTCGCGAATTAGCATTAAGTCAATCACTTGTCTAGCAATGAAATATCTTGAAAACGCAGAGCACGTACATAGGATGCTCGAACATGAAAACAAGAAAAAAAAAACACAAAGATTTATAACCGTCTGAGGGAGCTCCACTGTCTCGAAAGTTATTGTCATTCGTTACTTTCGCAGTTTTCGTAATAATTTTAACGATTGCTGATGATTGCTTGGGCCCGAAAAATAAGGGAGGTGGAGTTTCACTCCAAGAAAACTTGATATTTATTTATAGAAATTATCAAGAAAATCTTGGTAAATATTAAATAAATTTAAACCATAAACGTAAGATATTCTTATAAATTTTCCTGCAAAAAACCAAACCAACCACTATTAATTTTCCTGATGAAGGACTTTTCTAGCATCTCTCATCGTACTATATTCCACATGACCTATATCCACATCCAGAAATCCACTTTATTTCCCATGAAACCACCAACTACTAATTACTAAAACGATTAAGAAGCTGGAGAAGCAGCCAGCATCTATAATCGTCATAAGGATAAGGCAAACACTAACAAAAAGGGGCTTTGGAATCGTGTGAAATCCAAATGGAAAACCACAAAATGTTATAATGCCAGCACTCGGCACACAAAAAGTGGACAGACAGCGAGAAGAAGCTTTAAAACAATTAATTATAAATTTATAGAGCCAAGAATGGGGAGCCGGGGGGAGAGGAAACAAACGCAGACATTTAAATAACTCGGAAAACAAAAGCCAACTGAATGGGACGATATCCTCGCTCCTCCCGCAAGGATGGCTACGAGAGACGAGAGAGCACAAAAAGGAGTGAAAATGGATTTCCATTTAAGGCGGCATGTTGAGCACATTGTTTTTATTAAGTGTCGCATGATATGTGCGATAAATATATGTGTATATATATACGTATATACCCATTCATTCCATTCACATAAACACTTCAAGTGGCAACATGACGTGCAACTAATCCGGTGCCCAAAAAATATGTTACAAGTGGGCATCACTCCTCTCGAGGCAGAGGTCCGAGTCCGAGTCCAACTATGTGAACACTGGGCCACAAAGTCGGAGAGCTTGGAATTAATTATTTAAAAATTACTGAATAAAAAATAAATTACTGAATGTATAAAGAGGAGTGGCTAAGGGTTTATGGGAAATCTAGATAAAAATTGAAAAAAGATATCTTTCAATATCGATGTTAATATTTTACCTTTAAATTCCAGAATTCCGATATTATAAATTTCGATATAATAAATTTCGATATTATACATCTCGATATTATAAATTTCGATATGATAACATTTACGATTTATTATTTATCTTTAAATTCCAGAATTCCGATATTATAAATTTCGATATAATAAATTACGATTTTATAAATTTCGATTTTATAAATTTCGATATTATCAATTTCGATATTATAAATTTCGATATAATAAATTTCGATATAATAAATTTCGATATTATCAATTTCGATATTATAAATATCGATATGCTAAAATTTACGATATTTTATTAAGCTCCACATTTTTGCAGATATAATAGCATCATCATTTTACTTTCTATATATTTTACAGTATATAAAAAGAAAGACTTTTTAATAAAAATAATTATATATAATTTAATTTTTAATAAATACTTGAAAATATTTATAAAAATGATGTAACACTGTGCCCAAAAGGGGACATCATAAAAACAGCTGCCGACCCGGCACAAAGATGACGACTCCAACTCCTGATGATGCTTCTGCTTCTAGTGCTACTGTTGCTACTGCTGCTGATGATGATGATGACTGACCCCTGACCCCTGACCCCGTCCTGTCCCTCAACTCTAGCCTCTCTAGCACTCTCTATATAATGCACGCTCAATACATAGTTTGAAAATAGTTTTGAACCCTTTCATCAGGCGGCCCCAACTCGCAGGCAGCCGCAAACAAACAAAAAACCCATGGGAACTCGACTCGTGGCTTGGCACCAGCACATCCAGCCAACCAGGGGGAAGGAAGAGGCTGGATTGAGGGTTCTACGGAAGGAGAAAAGTGACAGCGACAGAGGAGCATTGGCTGTCATTTTCCTTATTTTTCCCTCTGTTTGTTTTATTCCCTGCTATATGACCTTTTTTGTCACATTTTCGACCGAGTTACATTTTGTCACTCCTTAACCAACTCATCAGGAGGGTGGCGAACGTCAAAGGCGGGGCCCTGCACTGCTTTGTGCTGATAAATGTGGCCCTCCCCTCGTCACCATTTTCCTAGAGTTTTCCCCCACACATACACACTCTCAACAAATTTTTCGCCGCAGTCTCTGCGTCTGAGAGTATCTGTGTGAATGGCTGCCGAAATGAATGTTGCAACTAAATGAATAAATGGAAATTAGTGCCAAAAAGGCAACGATGCGAACACAATGAACGGACACAACACGGCGGGCGGACGGACAAAATGGACAGATTTACGGACAGATTGCGGACATCTGGACCCATGGACAAAGGCTAAATTTTGGTTGAAAAATAAAGCATTACTCTGCATTTGCAGGCCCAGTTTTTGGTGGGAGAGAAGTATTCATTTTGGCTTGGTTCCTAATTTAATATTCATTTATCTAGTGACCTCGTTTTAGGAGTATTCGATGTGTTTTAATTAAGGCTTTATGTGGTGATTGATTTTCCACGAAAAACTAGGGAATATAAAGGGTATTTTAAAGGAAACAAAATAAAACTTCAAGTTAAGTTTAAATGATTTTTACAGAAGTACAATTTATAAATTATAATAGGAACTTGTATATAATTTCTACTACTTTTATTTACATTTATATATATATTTTTTTCCAAATAAAATCTATACTAATTGAATTTTTCTTTATTGTTAAATACAACAATTTATTATTTATTTATTTTCCAGTTTTAATTGCGGTTTAAATGCCACAACAATTTATATTCCGCATACATAATATTATACTTGCATTTCCCCTATTTAAAGCAGCCTTCCCGAGAAAATATCAGGAATATTATCGTATAATTCAGGCGCAAAAATAAAAAAAGGAAGGAGAAAGCGAGAAAAGCGGAGTAGAATCCGGCGATGGGGAGTTTGGGGGGGCAGCCGAGCATTGAAGCGAACGCATATCTATCATTAATATCGCTGCAGTCAGCTGCTGTTGTGCTTAAAAAAAATAAAGAGAGCAAAAAAAACGAGAAGAAAAACTCTAAGAATTTAGGGGAATATTGAATACCCTGCATGGAATTAAAAAACTATTTTTCAAAAGCTTAAAAATTAAGAAATAAGAAATTGAAAAAAAGGAACTTTACAAAAAAAAAACTTGAGTTATTAAAAAAAAATATTTAATTAATTATTTAATAAAAAAATATGTTTAATGTGGAAGAATCTACCTTAATTTATGGTTATTTTTCCATTTTAAACTTTAAATACACATAAAAATAAATTAAAAACTAGAGAACTTGTAATTTTTAGATTAAAAATCAACTAAACAATCTTTAAACATGAATAAATAAATAATTTTACATTTTTAAAACTCAAAAAAATCCTTTAAAAATGTATTTAATATTATTTATAACTTCCAAAGTCTTAAAAACGCCTTTAAAAATTTTCAAAAAATATGATTTATTAGTATTTAAATTTTTAAAGCACATAAAATGTAAAATATACTAATTTTATTAGCTTAAAAGTTTCTTAATAGACCTCGCCAAGTTGGTAAGCGGAATTAAAATGCCCTAAGTAAATATAAAAAGGAAAAATGGCTTCGGAGAAGGGAAGTCCCCCACACACACACACACTCACACGGCAGCCATGAATGCTAACACACACACACACACATTGAGGTTTACTGGGCTGCATTTTCTGCATTTTCCGCAGCAGCAGCAGCAGCGGGAAAAGCAGTAACTGACTGCTGAACTACTGCCAACTGCAATTAATCATTTTTCTATCATTTTCAGATTTTTTACACACACACACACATACTGGACTGTGTGTGTGTGTGTGTGTGCATGGGTAAGTTATGATTTTTCACGATGCTGTTCGACGATTTCGCTTTTCCCCAAACCAGAAAATGTTTCCTTTGGGAAAACTGCAAAGCCGGGAAAAAGAAGTTTGGCTGGGTGGCGGACAGCTAAAGGCCTTAAATGGCCTACGAAGAAATGTCACAAAGCCACAAATATTACTAATTATAAAAAATAAACCATAAAACAGGATCTAAAATGCTCAGGAAAATATATAAATTAAACTAGCAAAGAAATTATAATGAAATTATAATAAAATTAAAATGAAATTAAGCTTTCTTTAGTGACAGATTTTCAGAGTGTCAGCCAACTTTTACTGACAGCCCTAAAACGCACTCTACGCACCAGACTCAAGGATATATGTACATGGTAAATACATGCCTATATCTATATATATAAAGATCGACATACATACGTGCATGTGGAGGCATCTGTCTGCTATTAGCCGCCGTAAATTGCATCGTCGCCAACGGCCTAAGCGATTTCTAATGGCGGGGGGACACCAACACCTTCTCAGGCTTCTCCAGAACCAAATGCACTGAAAAGAAATTATTCAAATTATTTAAATAATAAACTTATATTTTTATAAGAAAGAAAGAAAATATAACATATTTAACTAATAACAATAAACTTATTTAAAGTTGACAAGACACACAAGGCGCCCCGTCAGCTTAGACACTATAATTCCCAAAGGGTTCTAGCTGCTAGCTGTTGAAGTACACATTTTTGAAGAATTTAAATACCTAAATATAAGAATATATACATTATTTTACTTTCTCCTAAACATATTCAATATTATTTCTTATCACTTTAGCGTAATATATTTAGAATTGTAATAATCCTTTACATAAACCACTACATTCTCCCAGTGTAGATTCATACAGCCCTTAATACATATGTAAGTATGCGCACCGCACCACGCTAGACATATGTACATAGATTAGGTCAATTTGCTGGTAACTTTTGATGATGCCCCAGCAGTAGGAGTCGAAATCGGATTCAAAGCTGATGGAGACGAAGCAGGAGAGGGAGTTGGAGTGGAAGTTGGAGCTGGAGCTGGAGTTGGAGACGTAGAAGGAGGGAAACTTTCGGCCTGGTCACTCATTGATGCGGATACATCCGGTGGTCCGGTTGCCACCAGTAGTAGTAGGTGGCTACGTTCGTAGGTAGTCCTTGGCAGTGGGATGGACGTGGCCTCGGTCTCAGTGAGAGTTGCAAGGCATCAACTGCTAACAAGTCAACAAGACCAGTTCGGTTCATTCGGGCATTCCCATGGGACATTTGGTCAGTCCGGTCAGGTTAAGTGTTTTATGAACTTGTTTCAATGAAGTCATACAAAGTGCGTGTGTATACACTGAACGAAAATATATATAACATAAAAAAAGGAAGAATAAACAATATAATTTATCAATATTTCGATATTTTATGATAATAAAAAATATGTACGACTTTTTCTCTCGATATATATAGCTTCCCAGTTATACCTTCTAGATATGTCCCCTGTACTAGATCTAGTTATTGCTTTCAGTGCACTAACGGATGTGCAGGTGCCGTGTGGTGACATGTGGCTAGCAGAAGAAGCAGAGCTGGTCCTCAGCAGTGACCGACCATCTCTCGTCTGTTGCCATTGAAGCTTTTAATTTGATTTTCGTTCAAGTGTCGTTTTCTGTGGTTCCCCACCGTCTGTGTCTCTCTGTCCCTTACCTTTTTCCCTCTCTTTCTCGGCGTGTGGGTGTGTGTGTGTGTGTGTTTTGACCATGTTGATTGTACTAAACTTGAGCCTTTTGGTCCTGCTGGGAACTTCTATTCCTGCTTCGGTTACGTTTTCCACTTTTTGGCCGGGATTTCACTTGGGTTCCTGTTTCTGTGTCAGTTTCCATTTCTCCTAATGAGACATTCGTTTGTAACCGAAAAATCTTCTAATTAAAGGCAATACAGGGCTCTTGAGGATCTCAAAAGGACCTTATTTGGACCTTATTAGAAACTGATGAGGGATAGGGAAACCTAAAAACTATTTAATATAGCATAAGGATGGCAGAAGATTGTCTCTGTTTTTTAATTTTTTGGGGACAAATAAATCTTAAATTTTTTAAAAAGTAATAATTGTATAAATTATATATATATTTTAAAAATGTTCTGATAATTCATCTATAAATGGTATTTTTATAATATTAATTTTATTAGTACCCAGCATTTAGTAGATAAATATGTTGCCTACTTTTAAGCGTTACTCCAAGGAGAAATTAAATATTTCGCTTGACCAGAATATTTTTTTCAAAAAAGTGTAATTTATTTAATAAAATAATAATAATAATAAGGACTAAATGAATATATACCTTCTGTCAAGTCACTGTGACATATTTCTTCAAAGAACCCTATATTTCCCCCTATTTATTCTGAAACCCCACAACAATTCGTGGTCTATTGAATTTGCCCAACCACCCAAGTGACATTAAATAAACAATTTAGTTAATTTGCAAATTGAAAAATGCATTTTGGATTAATATATATACTTGCATGTCTAGTAGCTTAGCATTTAGTGTGCTTTAAGCTAAAGATGCCAGTGCCACGCCATCGACAGAAGGCTCTTTTTTGGAGCCAACAAAAGAATCGAATTAAATTTGAGCAGAAAACTAAAAAAATCTCATGGACCACTTGGAGACGCATTTTATCCAGAAATACAGATGAATTCTGTCGCAATACCACCATTCATGGCTTAAAGTACATTAACAACAGCAAATTGCGCAGCAGCGATAGGTAATAATTCAAATAAGTCTGCCAACTTCATTTAATTTAGTTTAATTTAATTTATTTTAATTTAAATAAATTTAATATAATTTATTTTAATTTAATTTAGTTTAATTTAATTAATTTTAATTTTTTTTTTAAATTTTTTGTAATTTATTTAAATGCAATTTATTTTAATTAATTTTAAATTATTTTAATTTATTTCTAATTATTTTAATTTAGTTTAATTTACTTTCATTTATTTTAATTCATTTTCTTTTTTTTTAATTTATTGTAATTTATTTAAATGCAATTTATTTTAATTTAATTTAATTTATTTTAAATTATTTTAATTTATTTTAAATTATTTTATTTTAATTTATTTTAATTTACTTTAATTTATTTTAATTTATTTTAATACAATTTATTTTAATTAAATTTATTTTAATTTAATTTAATTTTATTCATTAAATGTTATTTTCATTTATTTTAATTTAATTAATTTAAATTTAATTTACTTATTATCTGTTTTTAACAGATTCTTTTTCGGCATAGCTCTGCTGGCGGTTCTATCCTTCGCCATCTATCTCATCCAGGATGCCTTCGACAAGTGGAACACCACACCGGTGATTGTGGGCATCGATCCGGAGCTGACTTCTATAACAAACGAACCCTTTCCGGCAGTGACCATTTGTAACCTAAATCAAGCTTTGGCTGAAAAAGTCAGCAATTTGGCCCAAAACTCTGTGGAGTTTGCCATGCTGCAGTCGCTATGCCGCAGACAAGTGGATCTTAAAATGGTCAACGGTAATTCCTCAAACTGGGAGGAGTTTATACTGAATGTGAGTACTGTTTTAATTTTAAATTTTAAGAGTTTTTAAAACAGGTAATTAAATTAATTATATTAAAATTAGATAGATACAAGTGCCATGTTTAAATGACTTATTTTTATAGATTTCTCAACCCTGTAAATCGATGGTGATTGCCTGTCATTTTGGCGCCGATGACTATGAATGTGCTCGATTATTTCATCCCATTGTCACCGATGAGGGTCTCTGCTGTGTTTTCAATATGCTTCAACCAAAGTTTATGTATAAAAAGAGGTAAAAAATAGCTTTACATAAACTGCAACTTAATTTATGAGGTTTGCATCCTGGCTAAGTTTGCATAAAGTTTATCCCGAATTTAAAAGCTTTATATATTTTTAAATTAAAATATAAAAAATACATAATTAATTATATTTTCTCTCTTACCTTTTTCTTACTCCCAGGGTTCCTCTTTCCCATCGCAATATGACCCTGCCCGCGGGGTTTCACTCAGTGGATTGGCACGCCGAGTTGGGCTATCGTAGGCGTGGCTCTCAGACGGATGAGGGTATATCCCTCTATCCACGTCGCGCCCAGGGCACAGGCGAATCCCTGGGACTATCTCTGACCCTCGATGTCCAGGCGGATGCCTACTATTGCTCCTCGTCAAGCAGCATTGGCTTTAAGGTCGCCCTACACAGTCCCAACGAATCGCCAAATGTACGCGAGACCGGTGTCCTGCTGGCCCCGGGCATGGAGACAAAACTAAGAATAGATCCGGCAAAGATCCTTACGGAGAAGCACCTGCGCTGGTTGGACCGCAAGTACAGGCGATGTGTGTTTCGGAATGAGCTAAAGCTTCGCTGGTTCGCCCACTACACGCAGAGGAATTGCGTGTCGGAATGCCTGTCCGGGTGGCTGCTCCGCCACTGCGGCTGCGTTACCTACTATATGCCGCGACTCAACTGGAATGACACCACCTGCCCGGTGGGCAAGCGGGAGTGCGTGGAGCTTATACGTTTTAGGACCATCGAGGCCATGGAGTCCTGCCTGGAGCAGTGTCTGCCCTCGTGCTTTGACTTGAACTTCAGTGGGATTGGTTATGCCACGAAAATCTCGCACGATGGCTTCCGGCAGACGCATCCCAATGGTCGCTGGAACTTTACGGATGCGTATGTGGAGCGCAGTGTGGCAGTGGTGAATATGTACTTCAAGGAGCCCGCCTTCAGGGCCAGCAAGCAGACCGAGTTTATAGGATTTTCGGATTTCTTATGTGAGCTACGATTTAAGCAGAAGAATCTCAATTAAAATCTTTTATATTTCAGCTTGCGTTGGCGGTTTAATGGGTCTATTCTTGGGCTTCAGCTTTCTGTCCATTGCCGAGTGTGTTTACTTTGCTTTGATACGTCCCTGCCGCACTTGCTCCGAAATCAGACAACTTAATCAACTGAAGGCACAGCCCCTGTCGGGACAGATTAGATATATAACACCGGGAAATTGGTTCCAGGCCGAGTTGGGCCATCAACAGCCCAAAAGGCTACATTTTAATCCTGCTTAAACTTAATATTATTAAAAAAAAAAAGTCTAACCTAGATGAGGTCCCAGTATTTGGTAACGACCTCATTTTTGGGCAGCACCAGACTCTTGGGACGTTCGTAATTTAAAGCAAATTGCTTGGCCTTGGACTGCAGCTCGTCGTCGAAAATCTAGAAGGGAAAAATAAGTATTTAGTTTAGAAAATAATCAAAAATAAAACAAACATAAAATATGCACAATTTAAGCCCACTTACATTGCATTCCTTCCTGTCCAGCAGCGCCCCCAGTTCGTGCTCCATAACGGGCAGCGAGGCATTGATGAATCGCGCCGCGTTGGCCACCTCGGGAACCGCATGCTTCTGCAGCAGGGTTATCTCCCACAGCGAACTATTGATGGCCTGCGATTTAACCGGATTCGATTCCTGCTCATCATAGGGATCGCTGATCTCATCTGCCGCTGCCGCCTGACTCGAACGTATCAGCTTTTGGAGGCCAGTGTGACGCAATAGAAGGTTGCAAACGAAACGAATCATAATCACGGCATCCTCGGTGGGCGACTGGAGGGCAAGGCGGGCCAGACGCTTCACAAAGGCCGCCACCAGATTCTCCGGCAAATGGGTGGAGGTGAGAAAGATATCGGCGAGATAGAAGAGACGCGCCTTGTACTTGTTGTAGAACATCCTGGGATAGAACATATTGTACAGCTTCTCGTAGACATCCGGATAGGTGATGTTCTGCTTTTGCATCAAGGTGAAGAGTCCCTGCAGGGCCAGCAGGGCAATGGGACCATCTAAAAAGAAGATAAGTCCTTGAATTAAGAGTTTCAACTATTGAATCCAGCATTGAATACACACCAAACTGATGCAGGGAGTCCATGAGGAAGTCCGTCAGCTGAATGGGATCCTCCAGATGGTTGATAATCCTCTCCAGCAGCACCACCAACATCTGGCGATGCAATCGTTCCTCGACACCGCTGCTCTTCAGCATCACAGCCAACCAAATGTCGTTCAATCTCTTGGAACACTGCTCCAAGTTAAAGGTCTTCAACTTGACCGTTTCCACGTGATATTCCGCTGCATTTAGCACCGACTTGCCCAAATCGACGAGGTTGAGGAGGTGGAGAAAGTTCATTGCCTGGATGGGTGCATCTTTAAAGTCCTTCGCTGGGACCAGATCCACCAGATGCTTTATGGTTATATCCAGAACATCTAGATTCTTGCAGTATTTCCCGTAGTTCGTTAGGGCATGAGCGGGCGTCTCCTCTTTGTCACCCAGGAGGGTCTCCAAGATCTCGCGAATCCTGTAGGCTGGCCAACCCTTTCGCGGTGCTAGGGAATGCTTGGCCTCCGCCCTGATCAGCTGGAAGCAGACCTTCAGGGCCACAGCGCTCTCCGTCAGCAGGTTCTCCCTCAGAAGCAACCACGTTTCCTCGTAGAATTCGCGGATCTTGAGCGACTTCCCTTCGCTTCCGTCCAGGGCTCTCCGTTTCAGCAGGTTCTTGAAGATGACTTCCAGGACATTCATCACATCGGTCGGCTGCACATGGTCCGGTCGATCCTTCTGTTTTTACACATATATATTTTAATATATATTGAAATTATTTGATTATTCCAAAGACTTGCCAGCAATTGAACGAATGTCTTGAGCCCCTTGGTGTCCACATCTTTGGCATTCAGCAGGGAATTCGCCTTTGTCTGCAATTGTTTCTTGGCCAGTGGCTCCTCCTCGTGATCCTCGGGCTTTTTGGCAGCAGGTCGCTTCATTTCTTTTAAATTTTAAGGCTGAATTTCAAAGCAAAACAAAAAATAAAGAAACATGCGGCGCGCTTGGAACAGTGTGACCGTAGTGAAACAGTTGAAATATACCACACAAAAGAACGACTAGTTGCCGTTCTATCCATAAATAGCTAGTTTGGCGGTAAAAAGGCTAAAAGTCTCCATATTTTGCCATAAATCTAGCCATTCTGCTATAAATCAATTGGTTTTGTAAAATTTATTTATAACATGAATTTAATATATTAAAAATATAAAATTAAATAGTTACCTTAGTCTATATAATTTATTTATTTTTTTAATCTACTTTATAGGGTAGAAAAAATCTGTTTTAGAGTATTACAAATTTATAAAAAAAAAAAAACAATTATAATATTTTCTATTATAAAAATTGAAAAATTAAATTCCAACAAAAAAAACATTATTTTAACATTTTAAATAATAATTATGTTTCAGATTATTTTTTAATATGTTGAAAAATAAAAAAGTGTATAACAGTTTAAGATTATATTCTTACTATAAGTTTTTCGATCTTTCCTATAGGCAGCTAGTGTATATAGACTTATGATTCCACTTATATACTATCTCTAATAAAAAATAATTATCTGAGGATTAGAAAACTGTTAAACTAGTTTACACAGAAATTAACAGACTTTTATGTCTAGATAGACTCAGCTGTTGATAATTATAAAAAATATACACAAACATCTGACTTACTTTTTAAAAATAAATATATAATCATAACTTTATAAGCAAATATATTAATTAATAAAAAACCTTGAAGGCCTTGGCATATTCCCAAAAATTTATAAAATAGCTGATCGAGGCCCATAAATGACGCTGAATTGTAAAATTTAAAAAATTATATAGGGCCGTAATAATAAATAAATAAACTAATAAATTGTAAAAAAACATACGACAAAAAAGGTTTAAAATTATCCCCAATGGCTAATCAATGCCTATATATGTGGTAATCCCTATCTAATCGTTAAAATGGAAACGGATTAAATTTCACTTGAAAAAAACGCATAAAAATCAATGATATCTTGTGGGAAATTTTGCAAGCTATAAACCGATCATATCACTGGGAATTTAGCAGCGAAATTGATTTGTGATTAAATTTATGATCTTTATAAAAGCCTACAACTCTATCAAGTGGATTTATGAATGATTGGTACTATAGTTTCTATAGGGAACTTGAAATGTAGTTTAAGACTAAAAAAAGAAGAGGTGGAAAAGTGTTTGGTAATGAAAGATGAAAATTAAAGGAAACAATAACAACAGTAAAACCACAAATTTTCTTTTGTTTTGATTGCCTAAAAACTTTAATAAATAAAACTAACTACACACAAAAAAAAAATCGGTTCGGGGGAACAAAAAATTCGTCTCAAGGCAAGCTTAGGCCTTGGAGGGATTCTCAACGCTGCTGGGCTCCGGAGTGATTTCCGCCTTGGTCTCCACGGCCTCCGCCAATTTGGTTTCGGGTTCAGGAGTTGAAGCAGCAGCAGCAGTAGGAGAAACTGCCTCCGGGGCAGTCCTGGCCAGCTCACCGGGAGTGGGCTTTTTGGGTGCCGGCTTGGCCGAACCCCTGCCAAAAATGGCCTTCTCGATGCCCAGAATAGGGGCCTCAAAGGCCAAGGTGGCGAAAATGGAGGCGGTCAGGGTAATGCCAAAGTCATGCCACCAGCGAAGGATCTGTAATTAACAAAGATTTAATTAAAAAACAAATAAGAACTTTGGATTCGCTCCACTTACCGCATCATAGTTGGAGAAGTGGGTGTCCGTCTGCAGACGGGCGGCGTTCACCAGCTGGACAATGCGATGGATCACGTACATGCAGTAGGTGAGCCGGCTGAAGCCGGTGAAGAAGCCCCAGGAAAGGAAGTCGTTCACCAGGCCACCATGCCCATTGTAGCAGGCCCAAACGATCCAGCCAATGGCCAGAGCCCAGCCAGTCCTGCTCAGCGGCTCAAAGAAGGCGCCCTCGATCAGCGGCGAGTCTGGTGTGTCCGGCAGGATGCGCCAATAGGGACCCCACATGCAGGCCATCATGGTACCAAAGGCCACGAACCAACCAGTCAAAACCAATGGCTTGGACATGGGGATCTGGCGTCCACGGTTCCGGGTGAACAGGAAATAGCCGAAGATCACGCCAATCAGCCAGGTGGGTATACGGGTGTGCGTGGGATAGTAGGTCATGCGCTGGCGCAGATCAACACGATCGTCCTGGACGCGGAACAGCGTGAAATCGTAGATCATAAAGGTGGCAAAGGTGCCGCCAAGGCAAAGAATCAAGAAGATGATGATGGGCACCAAAGCCTTCTTGCCCCACTTCCACAGGGGTATAAGGAACAGGGGCGACAGGAAGTACAGTTGTGTGTCCACAGCCAAGTACCAGGATTGGGTGATGCACTGGGTAATAGAGGAGGAAACATTCAAATAAAAATTGTTATGAAAGAGTTAACCACAAATCCCACTTACAATTCTGTAGGGAACGGCATAGTTCTGAACATAGAGCAACGTGGCCCACCAGTTCTCCTCGCAACGCTGATCCTGGGTGCCCAGCTTGAACCACATGGGTCCTGCGCCCGAATACTTGTACAAGGTGAGTGTGTACAGAACCACCACAGCCACCACGGGTGTGAGGCGAATGTAACGATGGAAGTACATCATGGGTATATTCAGCTTGCCCTTCGTCCGCTCCATTTCACGGAAGGCACCCCAGCACATCAGCAGGCCGGACATGAAAAAGAAGGTGTCCACGCAGAGAGAACCATTCTGGACAAGCATCGAGTAGGGGGTCTGGACCCAAGTATAGAACTTGTTCTTGTTGATGTGCGGCAGATCGTAGAAGGTCATGTAGCCATGGCCAAAGACCACCCACATCATGCTGAAGCAGCGCAGACCATTCAGGCAGTGAATCACATTGGGATTATTCACCTTCTTCACCGTGAAGATCTTGGGGGCATTCGTGAGCACAGAGAAGGCCACCAAAAGGGGTTTCTTGGGAGCTAATCAAAGGGGGGAGGGGAGATGATAATCTAGCTAGCTAAGTGAAGAAACTTTATCAAACTTACCTCCCTTGCGGGTCTGTATATAATCGTAGACACTGGCCGCCACCATGAAGAATATAATCAGACTGAAGAAGACGCTGTTTATATAATAAAAAAAAATTAGTAAAAATATTAAAATTAAACTGATAAACTAATATACTCACATGGCAAAAATATCAATACCCCTTAGCTGAATGGGCGCATCGTACTTGCAGCGCTTCTCCGTCACCATGGTATCATCCAGATTGATTGTATCCTTTCCATAGATTTTGGCAATGACATATTTCAACAGCTCATCGGTTTTCTTGGCACTGCAGGTCGTTGGTACACAAATGCCCAGCTCAAAGACCTGGGGATCCGTTTGCTTGTAGCTAATTCGATTGAACTCCTCGCCGCGCTTCTTTACGCTGGAGTAGTACTCGGTGATATTCAGGCTGGTCAGGCAGTACTGGCCACGAATCTCAGTGCCGTAGGTGCTGGTGGCAGCCACACACTCCTCGTACTGGCCCATGCTGATGGTGTGGCCCCAGAAGAGACCCATGGGCAGGCGGCCCCAAGTGTCGGGAACTGAAATTTCAAACCAAGTTTGAATAAGTCATCCAAGAGAATTGATGTCAAAACTAAAACTTTATAGCTTCCAAATATAGTATATATTCTGCACCTGCATGGGCGATAAGCCCTGATACGAACCCAAGAAAGATAGGGTTATGGATTAGGAACGTATCAATGGTCACTTAGGGTGACGGTGGTTCTAGACTAAAATTTTATTTACAATAGCCATAAATCACACTGCACTCGCCACTGTATTTATGAATCAATTTGTAAGTCCATCAATTATGAATGAGACCTTTGCAATCCCAATCAAACGGATCAGGCCATAGTAAACCCATAATAAACCTAGTGTTATCTCGAAGCATAAATCATGCTTCCATTTCATCTTTTCCCCTATCAGTCGGGGGTTTCTCAATCGCATTAAATCGACCTTGATTAAAATTCACTTCAAATTCACTTGAAATCCGCATGCAAAGCAAGCTATCAATGTCGATCTAATCGCTGAAAATCCAGCCCAAAAATCATGGCTAAATTGGATTTATGAATTGCCAATTGGCCATAAAGATTGTGGATAATGGTTAAGACCAGGGATGTCAAGTGGCAAGGTGGCATAAATGGGGAACAAGTGTAAGGTATTAAAATTAGAACCGTAGGATATTAAAAGGATGACTAAAATTATATTTAATAATTTAGTTCATATATGTACTAAATTCATAAATGAACTAAATTCAGATATAAACTAGATTCAAATATGGACTAAATTAATATATGAACGAAATTCAAATATGATCTAAATTCAAATATGATCTAAATTCAATTATGATCTAAATTCAAATATGATCTAAATTCAAATATGATCTAAATTAATATATAAACTAAATTCAAATATGATCTAAATTAATATATAAATTAAATTCTAATATGAACTAAATTCATATGTGAACTAAATTTATATGTGAACTAAATTCATATGTGAACTAAATTCATATGTGAACTAAATTTATATGTGAAGTTAATTTATATATAATCAATCGATCTTCACTTGAAATATTAATATAATATCGATTTATAAATATTATCCTTCATGAATATCCTATTTTTTTAGTCCCCGATCAACAATCATTAATCACTCACTGATCGATTATCTCAAGTAAATACTTACATTCCAGAGCCCACTCCTCCCTGTTGTCGATGGCATCTCGAATCCTATTGATATCCTGAAGGCACTGGGCATCGTCCTCCTCATCGGCGCGACTATCATGGCTGAGTGCCAACTGGGTCTGATTCTGGGCACCGGTGGTCAGCTGCTGGGAGGCCAGATGGTAGAACTGATGGGCCATGCTATCCTGCATGGGATTAGAGTAGCCGGAGGGGAGATCATGGGCGCCAACGGCCGCGATCAGCAGCGCGGCTGCAAGGACACCGAGCGGACCCTTCATGATCCAACAACAACTGGATGGATCTCGGCTAGAAAACAACTAAACGGACACGCGGCGCGGCCACCGAGGGCGAGGTAATGAAACTGAGTGGGCGTTCGGATAGATCGATGCCTTTTATAGGCTAAGTGGGTGGGGGCATTTCAGCTTTTATAGCCTGCTGATCGTCAGATTGGAGTATTAGGCACTTGAGTAGCAACGCGATGACCAAGCACCGGCCGCCCCTGGTGTCTATAAATATATTGCCTGGGTATGGAGCAGCTACTGGTCTTGGAGTCTCCGATAAGGGGCAAGAGGGTAAGAGGTTCGCTAATCAATTGGCTTGCATTGGCCACTTTATCGCCACCGGTCGGTGTGTCTTATCTGGCCGAAGCCCCCCTTTCCTACCCTTACCTCGTTCACTGGATTCAGTGGATTTGCTTGGTCGTGCGGACTCTGGTGGAGTTCATAAATCCCATGTCACACCGGGCCAAAATAGTAATCACAGTAAGTAAGATTGCCAGGCAATAGAGGAATATCTAAAATATAAAGACGATCCCACCAAATAGATTTGGTTTAATTAAATTACCCATCTTTTCGGGACTTTGCACCCAAGAGCTCTGCCCACCTGAACAGACAATTATCGGATAATTTTGGTTGGCCAACGATATAAGAAAGTCAAGGTCAAACCAAGGAAGGTGCTTCTGAAAATAGTTGATTTTAACTTTAAATGATTGGCTTTTTTGGGAAAGATATCGCAACGGTTTGGGAAATGATAAACCCTGGAAATTAATATATAATAATACCTTTTTATAGATCTAAGGCAGGGGCTACTAATAAAAGAGAATTTTGGTAACATTTATATCCAAACTTCTGCCCAAAGATTATTTAAAAAGTAAACTACAATTTACATAATTTAAGACTAAAATGAGGGAAAGCTTAGCGTTATGATACCATGAATTCAGATACAATAGATACTATATTATATTATAATAATTCTGTTGATCTAGTTTTGGATATAAACCATAATAACCCACCCAAAAAAAAAAAACAGACTTTCCCAGAATTTAAATAATCTTTTAGAAGCCACCAAAAAGCCGCTTCAAGGAGGTAAACAAAGGCCCAACTCGCGCAATCAGACATTCATTTCATTTATTATAAGTATTAAGCAATCGAGGCGAGGCGGCGGTATCTCCGATCCAAGAGAGAGGCCACTTGCCCGTGTCTATTGAGATCGAGTGGGGCGGTATGGCATTCACTTTGGATGACACTCACTTCAAAATGAAGTGTGCGTAGCGCCAACGATTGGGTATAATATCAGGGATAGGGTATAATATTAAAAAAATTTGTTTATGGCGTGGGAACAGATCGGTTAAGCACCCATGACAATCTTATCTATCGATTACAGATTATATTACCCACCAGTTACTGGACACTCTCATTCAGGCAACAGGAAACTTTTCCATTCTCAAAGAATCTGCGCAGAATCCATAAATTAAGTGATAAAGTTTTGGGAGGTAAAGTTGAGATTAACTTGGGTTTAGGTGGGTTGAATGAATCACACAGATTACTTGTTGAGTTAAAAATTTAACTTACTTTAAATATATTGATCCTGAATACCTACGTCTTCTTTATACCATCCAAATTCCAGATAGTTCCCCTAGAAACCTATCGAAATAGATATACATCACCTTAGAAAATGATCTCTCGAATATTTTCTTTGGTTCCTATCTACCATTTTATCTCCTGATGATTTCACCGCCTCCTCATCGCCACAGGCTTACCTCCCAGTTGGACTTTATGACCCCCCGCTGAAGGTCTTTTGGTCTGTGTGCCCATCCATATTCCACACGGAGCGTGGGGGCTATCGGTGGATCGGATTCGTTTCGAATCCAGGCGATCGAAGAACGTCAATTGGAGGGCACTTGAAAATGTTTTCGACACATTATTTATAGTTGTTCCATGGGACGATGGCACGGGTTGATAGTAACGGATAATTCCCAGCAGAAAAACGCTTTATGTACGTACAGCTACGAACTTTGCACCCAAACAGCCGTAGTTCTCCCGACTTCCGCCTGGCGATATGGCACAGGGAAAGTGAAGGGCCATAAATCCAACTGGGGAAATGTGATTCATATTGCTCCCGATTCCCCAGACTTGCCACGATTCCGATTCAAGGGCTCTGGCTTTTGAAAAACACCTGTTTTTCCCTTATCTTTTGGCTAACTGCGTTTCGCTTTCGACTTGTATTTAAATTTAAACATGGAATGCACGGTAATCGACCCAAATTGGTTGCTGTTCTTTCGATTAGGCCAGTGATTATGTCATCTTAACTTAATCTTGATTACCTGAAATGCAGGGGAAAAGATAAGGTACCAAAATGTAAAAACAAAAAAAATTAAGAAAGCTTTTGCTGGAGATTTGCCGACTATGAGATACCCGGCACCAAAAGCTTTGTGTTGAAAAAAAAAGAATATTAATATTATGAAATAATACTAAAATAGGTGTGATTTTGGGTTTTTTAAATCAATTAAAATAATAATAATAATGATAATAATTATTTTTAATCAAAATATTTAAAATCAGCAGAAAATAATTGTTTTTTTAAAAAAAATATAAATAAAAAATAATGATAATAATTATTTCTGGTCAAAATAATTAAAATTAGCACAGTGAAAAAATATAAATTAAAAAATATCATTTTTGATTAAAAAATAAAAATAAAATATAGTTATTTTCATTTATTATTTCCTTTTTTTGCTCAAAAATAATAATTATGTGCTGATATTAATAATTTTGATCAAAAATAAATATTATCCTTGATTTTTATAATATTAATCAATTGTAAGCATTAATATTGATGAATATTAATATCACTACAAATTCCAAATATAAAAATCATGCCGTAAATGGATAGATTATCCAACAAGGATTCCCAGGAAATTATCCTTTTTAATCCAAGTCGATTCTAAGTGGTTGATTTTATTCAAAAATGTGTGTTTTTCTTTCTGTTTTATCTTCCTTTTAAAGTTTCCACCCACAAATAATAACCACAAATAGGCTTCGTTTTAATTTCATAATTTTTATTTAAATTAATTTATTTTACACTTTCAAGCAAAAGTATTTAGTTAATTACAGTGTTGGTTTCTCTTTTATTTTGTTTGCTTTGTTTTGTTTCGCTTGGTTCGCTGTGATTTTGGATCAATACGACAAAAAAAAAGAATAGAAAATATAGTAGGAGATAGAGATTGGTAGAAACAATAATAATATTAATAATAATCATCGTAATAATAGTAAAAAAAATATTTATATATTTATGTTTAATCATACACTCATTAATGAATGTGCATGCTTATGTGTGTGTGTGTGTTTTGGGGGAGTGTGGTGGTGGTGTGTGGGATGGTGTGGGCGTGGTGGGTGGGTGTGGGTGTGTACAATTAAATTAATGAAATCTGATAGAAAAAAGTCAAAAGTCATCTTATCAGCTTAACTGTCGCACTATTTTACAAGTAGGTATTATGTCGTAACGGTTTTCTCAATTCTTTTATCAATTATCGTTATCGTAATCATTAGCATAAACATTATCGTACTCATTATTAATATTAGTTATTAGTATCAATCGTTTTTTCTTTTATTTTCATTTTATTTCGTTTGTTTTTTGTTTTTATTTTACTTTGTTTTTGTTTTTGTTGTGGTTGTTGTTGTTGAGTTAGAACTAGTTTTTACTAAGGCTTGGTTTACTTTACACTTGACTTATCTAGGCGTACCACCTTCTCCTTCTCCTCCTCCTTCTCCTCATTTTCTTCTTTGCTCTCTTCATTTTGTGGAGTCTCCATCATTCGTTTTTTTTTTTAGATTTTCTGTTTTTTTTTGTTTTGTTATAAGAAATTACATTTTGTATGCATAATAATAAACGCCGCTTAGCAAAGTGCTCTCCTATAATTATCCTCTCATCGATTTCATGTTTCGGTTAACGTTTTTTTCCGCTGCTACTGCATTTAGAATAAATGTTCATATATATAATTTACAATTGTTCGCTTAACTAAGATCCTTCATGTATTATATTTAGTATATATATATGTATATATACGTGTGTGTGTGTGTGTTTGTGTATCCTAAACGCGTGTGTGTGATCGATCGTACCTATGTATATACGCACTGGCTTTAGTCTAAGGCTTACGCTCTAGTTATCATCTTATTCCCGCTTTACGTTTAATGCGCTTTGTGTTGCTTCTATGTTTTCTGGTTTACTTCTTTCCACACTCTTTCATCATATATAATTGTAATCACAAATAGTTTTGGAATATGCTCTCTCTCTCTCGCTCGCTCTACTTTCTTTGCATGAACAGAATGATCCTTGATTCGCTTTCACTCACACTCTCGCGCTTTCTCCTTTCTCTCTCTTTCTCTCTCTCTCGTTCACACTCATAACTTTGTTCATTGCCTGACTGTGGTTAAAAAAAAAAAAAAAAACAAAAACAATGTGGAGAAAAAATACGTTTAGAAGCGTCCTTTTTCTCATTCTCCTCGTCCTCGTTCTTTCTTTTTCTCTCTTCTTTTTTTTTTTTGGTTACTATCGTGGGGTTTGCTGCGCCCGCTATTTCGATTTACCGATTATATGTTGTTTTTTTTTAGTTTTGTTTTATTTTAATTCTTGTTTTTTTTTTTTTTTTGCTACCAGCACGCGGCGTCTGCGTTTTGAAGGCAGCGTCATGTTATCGCAACTATATCGATTACCGATGGCAGATAGATTCCGATAATCAACTGCCGCTCGATAAACGATACCGATTCTCATTGTTTTACATACGTTAAAAGTACAAAGGCATTCGGCGGCAGAGCCCAGTGACTTGAGTATGTTTGGTTTTCACACGATTCTATATAATATAATATTTAAATTTTACTTTTTAATTTAATTTGAATTATTTTTAGTTTTTTTTTTTCTTTTGTTTTGTTTTGTTATTTGGTGTCTGTTTTGATTGTGTGCAGCGCAGCGTGGGTTTTGCATCCTTTAATCCTTAATTTCTTTTTAATCGGTGGCAGGCGCAGCTGTTTTTTTTTTTTTTTTTTTTTTTTTGTTTTCCAATTTTTCTTTTTTTCTTGTTGTTGTCTTTCGCTTAGCTAAGGAAACTATGCGCGTTTCGATTAAAAACACACTAACTAAAAGTATATATATATATATCGCGATATATAACCTATGCGCATGTGTGTGTGTGTGTGTGTGGGTGTGTGAGGAGAGTAGATCTATATATATACGATATAACCGATATATACGACTTAAAAGCTAGGGCATTGGATTTTACAAACTCTACTTTGCTAATCAGTAATATATGTATTTATATATATATATATATATCGTGTGTACTTGTATCTTTATGTTGTGTGTGTTTGGGGTATTTACAATTAAAGTTAGTTACTTGCTTGATGTCGCAATTGAAGGCATTTTTATGCGCAGTGAATAAGTATCCTAGTATTTAAAATTTACAAAATTCCCTCTCTCTTCCTTCTCTTTTTTTGTTTGTCTCCCCTCTCGCTCTCTCGCTGGCTCTCTCTGTCCCTGTCTGATTCTTGGGCGGCGGCAACTTGTACAAAGAAAACAGTTAGAAAACGAAAGCAATCCATCTCTTTCTTTCTACCCACTTAAATCCGAACAATTATATGTAGAAGAAAATCATATATATGTTTATATAGACGTAATATCCGATCTGATTAATTAAAGAACCCAGTTGAAAGCTACAGACTATGTCTAATAAATAGCGGTAAACCTAAATCGTTATCCTAGGTGGTTGTTTTTTGTTTTTGTTGTTAGCATTAATAAATAGCATTCGCAATCTTGGAACTCTCAATTCCCTTATTCCATTTACCAAAAAATTATCCTTCAAACTTGCGGCTTTTTGAGACAAATTGGGTTTTGGGTACTGCTGCTGCTCATCATCATCATAATCCATCCTTCCCTCCTTTCTTTTGGCTATCACAAAATCAAATACTAAGTATAACATTAAGTTATGTACACGAAAAAAAAAAAACAAAAAATAAAAGTGCAAATCCAATTAATGCTTTGAAGGGAGAGACTCATTTAGGAGGCCTTAAACAAATGTATCGAGGGTTTGAAATAACAAATTGTACACAGAAATATAATAACAAAACACACACTTGCCGAAAAGTTTGTTTGCTTTTTTCTGTTTTTTCAGGTTATAACTTTCTGAAGAGTTTTAAAGGAATTTAAATTGTATTATTTAGTATATGAGTTATTGGTTTGGCTAGACAAAGTTGGGAATTATAACTGCAATTGTCTTTCGCTTGCTTTAGGAAATTTACAATTTAGTTTTAGCTTCATTTTTGATCCTCAAAAAAGAAAAGGGAAAATCCTGTCATAATTTTAGCTTTACATTTTTCAAAATATAAGAAATTAGATGCTTAAACCTTTCGACGGGCTTTCTTTGATTTTGGTAAAGAAATGAAAATTTTGAAAATCAATAAATTTGTGACAAATGAAATTTGAAAAATAAATGTATATAACTTATACAAGTCTCTATAATTAATGTTGCACTTTAACACAAATAAGAACATACAATTTTCAATTTACGACAATACAATATAGACACATTTGACAATTACAGCTTTTAATATAATAAAACGGACTCAACAATTATTCCCTCAGACAACACATTGACATTAAATGGGTTAACATAATCAATTGACTCAATAAACTCCCATTTTTTTTTTTTTTGGGGTGCTTGCAAGCAACTTTTTGGGTTTAAGGAATGACGCAATATTTTGTGTGTTGTACCTCCCAAAGTGAGTCTTCCGCTTTGAATTCAATTTAAAAATGTACAATTTGTTAGAATTACAAGACTAATTTGTTGTCCTACGTATGCATGTATATATATATACATGAATATATATATATATATATATGTTGTAAATGTTAAATCGCTCTTAAATATTTTCAAGTACCCTAAAACTGTATTCAAAGCATTTTGGCTATTGCTATTGGTTGCTCATGTTAATCATAATCCCTTTGTAACGATCCTTCTGTTTTGGTGTCCTGATTTCTGATACTCCTTCTAATGCTATCCTGATCCTGATCCTGACTCCCAACTCTCTCTATCTCTCTTTTATTGTTTGCCTGTCAAATTGGAAGTGATCTCCTTTCTTTGCTTTGTGTATAAAAATATGTAATTGTTATGTGTTCCCAATTTGAAGCTCCTATAAGGAGCACTTTTGCTTAATCTCACACACATTTTGCTTTCGTTACTTTAAATAGGCTATAAATGTATATATATATTGTTGTGCGGATTTGAAGGGCAGGGCAGGGGGGTTGGAAGTCTGTCTTACAACTCTACAAGGGTACAAAAAAAAAGCTTGGATCAAATTTACAACACACACGCTCTCTCGGGGGAAAACCATATAGATTCTGTTCATTTGTTTCTCAGCACTTTCTAAAATAGTTCCCAACTAATTTGTATATATATTTCGACATAATTGTAGGAAAGGTTCGACGTTAAACGTCCCCCTAACGTCATCTCCAACTCTCTTCCCTCAAAATTGGAACAAACTTTTGGGATTTGGGATTAATTAACTAATACATGGAAGGAAAAGGGGTGTGTGTGTGTGTGTGTGTGTGTGGGTGTGATTTTAAACAGAAGAAATATATTGCATTCGTAAATATATTGGCTAATTTTTCGCGGCGGTTTTGTAAATGGAAACCAAATAATGATAATGATGATTGCTGCTGCTGCTGCTGTCCTAAACTTAACTCTAACGCGGGGTAAATAAGGGTAAATGGGGGGAGGGGTTTGGGTTTTAATCTTAGCACTAAGTTACACATTAGTTGTGATAGTTCAAAATCAAATAATATACAATCATAGCGTAGAGTTAGTCGCAATCGTTCAACACACACACACTGGTGATCCCTGCTGGTCTGGTCTGGTCCGGTTTGGGGGGCTACCATCCGTTGTAGCTGCTGCCGCTGCCGCTGCCGCTGCTGCTGCTGCACTAAAGCCTCTCCACAAACTTGGTCAGCTGATCGGAGGCATCGGGCAGGGCACCGCCGGCATTGCCCACATTAACGCCCACACCAACACCAACGCCAACGCCCACATCCTGCGGCACACCCGGCAACGGCGACTGATGATGCAGTCCATGGTTATGCATGCCATCATGCGGCGGTCCTTGCGGCGCCGGCGAATGACTGCTCATCACATGATGCGGCGAGGGCTGTGCCCGTGGCGAGGCGGATGGAGCTGCCCGGGGCGATGGTGCTGAGCGGGGCGACGGCGTTGGCTGCGGCGAACGGATGGGAGGCGAGGCGCGAGCCGACTGCATCATTTGCTGCTGAAGTGCGGAATGCGGCGTAGGCGGCCCCATTACCTGAGCATTGGGGCCGCCCACCACCGCCGATGGGTTCTGGACATTGGTATTCGGCATTGTCACCTGTATCATCTGCTGTTGCTGCTGCTGCTGCTGCAGAGGCTGCTGTTGCTGTTGCTGCTGCTGCTGTTGTTGCTGCTGCTGCTGCATACCCGGTGGCAGGCCCACGCCCATCTGTTGTTGCTGCTGTCCGGGACCGGGCTTAACGCCCACACCAACGCCCTGCTGCTGCTGCTGAAGCATATTGGAGGCAGCCGCTGCCGCTGCTGCATTGGCCATCGAGTACTGATCGCCACCGACAACGGGACCGGCAGCTCCTCCAGGCACACCGACAACGCCGCCTCCAGTGCCGCCGGCTCCACCAGCATTGAAGTTACCCGCACCGCCGCCACCGCCGGGGAATTGTTGCTGGCCAGGACCGGGTCCCGCGCCGCCCATGTGCGGACCGCGCTGTCGTTGTGGATACGGTGGCGGGTATTGGTTCATCTGCATGTAGCGCATCTTGTTCCAACTCTGGTTGGGCACCTGCAAGGGGAGATATGTGGATGGAGCATTTAAGGATTAAGGGAAATTTCTAGCTTTGCTTTATTGCTTTCACTTACCATTCCTCCCTGGGTGGTGACCCCGGGCGACATGTTGGGCGGCAGGCTCTGGAGCATCATGGCATTCTGCATGTTCGGCATCCTTTGGTGGGGTCCAGGACCCGGTCCTCCCGGTCCGCCCTGCTGCTGCTGCTGTTGCTGCATCAGATTCACCTGCTGCTGCTGGTTGGGATTCATCTGCTGGGGACCACCGCTGCCCTGCTGGTTCATCATGTGCTGCATCTGCTGTTGCTGCTGCTGCTGCTGCATCACCTGTTGTTGCTGCTGCTGCTGCTGCGGGTTCTGGGGTCCATTGCCTGCCTGTTGCTGCTGCGCCAGAGCTCCACCACCGCCGGGACCAGGCGCTCCTCCGCCCGCCGCCGCCGCATTGATCTGTGATTGGTGGCTCTGCTGGCGCTGCTTGATGATCGCCGCCATTATCTGCGGATTCTGCTTGAGTATGGTGAGAATGTGCTGGTTGCTCTCGTTGGTGGGATTGTTCTTGATCTTCTGCATGATCTGGGCCAGTTGCTGGGTATTCAGTCCGCCGGTTTGGCCGCCGCCACCGCCTCCTCCGGCTCCGGGCGGCGGTCGTACTCCGCCAGCGGCGCCGGCCATCGATGGTGCACCCATGCCCATGCCCATGCCTCCGTGCTGGCCACCAACGGGCATTTGGCCACCGCCCAGCTGATTGGGTCCTCCCAGACCCATCATTTGCTGCTGCTGCTGCTGCTGTTGCTGCTGTTGTTGCTGTTGCTGCTGCAACAGATTCGGCTGCATCAGCTGGCCGGGCTGTCGCATTCCCGTGGCATTGTTCGCATAGCGTGCCTGGGGATTACCTCCGCCTGGATTGCCGCCTCCGGCTCCGCCACCGCCCCACTGATCCATGGATAGCAGGTTGTTGGCATTTAGGACATTACCACAGTTGCCGGCGCCAGGAACTCCACCTGGACCGCCTGGTCCTCCTGCAGGATTGCCACCGCCAACGCCGCCGGGACCCATTTGGCCAACACCAACACCGCCGACGCCTCCAACGCCAACGCCGCCCACACCAACGCCTCCAACACCGACACCGCCAACGCCGACGCCCATGCCACCCAGTTGATTCACATTGGGATTGGGGCCAGGACCTCCCATCTGGCGATTCATTACGGGCGGCGCCATTGGGCCACCTTTGCCGAAGCCACCGCCATGGGAGACCTGCTGTCGGGCCGCTTCCTCCTGGACTTGCTTCACCACTTGCAGGACATTCGGTGACGGTGAGTGGCCACCGCCAGGCTTCATGCCAATGCCAGCTTGATGCGGATGGGGCGATGTCATTCCGCCCATGCCACCGGCACCACCACCGCCTGCCCCGCCCGAAACCGGTGAGGGCACTGTGACGGTGGAGGGTGACATACCGCCGGCTCCTGGGGTCATTATACCCGCCGCCTGGCCGGGCATTACCTGCTGGCTAACTGCCACGCCGGACATGCCCACGACGGGCACTCCGCCGGAGACCACCGCTGGGCCGCTGACAGCAGCCGGTCCGGGTAATGCCGCCGGAGCCGCTGTCCGGGACATGAGAGCCACGCGACGACGCAGTAACTGCTGCTGTTGGAGTCTGAAAATGAGAGTGGGTTGGATTGGCATTAAGTAAAATGGATTAGCAGTGGATTTCTATAAGATTTCGATAATGTTGAATGCTTAATTTAAAAATTTTTAAATTTACAATTTTTAAATTTAATTTTTTTTTTAATTTTATATATTTTTTTTAACTTAAATTTTTTTTTTTTAATTTTTAAAATTTTCTTAGTTTTAAAAATTGTTTTTTTTCTCAATTTTTTTTCAATTTTT